>JABUQX010120516.1:27500-42500 GCA_015478945.1 Trachelipus rathkii | reverse complement strand
GCGACCTTTTTTCGAGGGAAACTAAAAAATTATTTACGGAATCTAAGTCTATAAAGAATTGATATTCAGGTATTCACATATTGTATAATTGTTTTTTTTCTTTGTTCTTAATTTTTCTTGGTCTCATTAATAAATTATCAACACACGAAACAACAGTATCGCGATTTTTTTTTTAAGAAAATTTGTTACTTCAGTTACCTCTAAAAATTATTTATCATAGAAACCTGGTTTAATGGCAGACTAATTTATAAGAAAAATAATATAATAGCCTATAAGGAATTGATATTAAGATATAAACGTATTATTACATAATTATATTTTTTCATCTTTCTTAATTTTTCTTAAAATCTTAATTAATTATCACCATTTAAAAAAATAGCTTAAAGCAACTATTTAAAATTTTAACGATCGGATTCGGGTAAAATATGACTTTTAAATACTTAACGTTTAATATTCGGTGAAAAAAAATTGTTTGGAAAAGAAAACAATCTTTAATCAATTATATTTTATAAAGTTTTTATTGTGAAAAGTACATGGGACGTAAGACGGAACGTACGACGCTTCGTCATCGCTTTAGCTACCTTCGATCCCTCCCCTCCTTCGGCGTTCGCGTTGTGTGGGAAAAGTAAGTAACGAATCGAATAGAAGAAAATAGGCGCGATTAACGAAACGATCGACGAACGATCGCGTAAAGGAACCGGAGAACCGACCTCGATCGATCGATTCGTTCTCGGTCGTATAAAAAAAATAAAATATAAAAAACGCGTAGACTCGGTCGTCTATTACGTATAACGCATCTCGGTAAACAAACAAACGCGCGCGCGAATCTTCACCGAGATGCGTTAATGTACGTCGCGTCGGTGGTCGCCGGATGAAACTTTTTCCTTTAAGCGATACGTAAGCGAACCGCCCGAAATCCCGTTAAATTATTCTATTCGATTCGATAGTTCCGGGAAAGGAAGGAAAGAAAGAGGAGTGTGTGTTGGTCGTTTCGGAGGGAGGGATCGAAAGGCATTCCCGGGCTCCACGACGGGGACGTACGATGACAGGGAGCCCGTGAGAAGTCCGTCCGGACCGGCGTTCGAAACCTGTTTCGTTTTAGGTGGAGTTGTGGGCGCGTGTGCGACCGTATAGGTCGAAAAAAAAATAGATTTCAGTAGAAGAAGGGAAAAAAAGCTTTTAAAGAGCGAGGAAGAAAAATTGCGTCCGAGCGAACCCCTGGGCTCGCTCGCGGATCTTCGGATAGGATAGGCAAGAGGTAAAAAAAAAAAAAAGCTACTCGATCCGCCGATAAATCGATCTAACTAGCTAACTAGCTAACTAACTAACGCTATTTCGAACGACGCCTAGGACGAATTCTCACCCTCGGAAGCTTCTTCTCGTCCGAGGACTGACTGACTAACCGACTAACAACTAACTAACTCCGTTTCGTTACGTTGAAAAGACGCCATCTGACGCTCCGAATCCGTCGATCGGGGCGGCGAGCTATAGTGATGATCCACCGCCGGTAGGTCCGCTCAACCCACCACGCCCAAGCGCGAGGACCGTTCACGGAACTGGTGACTCCACTACACGAGGGAACGATGGTGATGGCACGTCCCGTACGATCAGAGCGCAGGAGCTCGCCCTCAAAGATCGAAAGGTCTTTAAGATCTCATCATCGGGTCTAGGCCGCGCCGCGGTTCGGAACGTCATCCGGAATCGAAAAAAATAGGCGATAGAGAAATACAGCTCGGTAGATACAGGGCGGAAGGGGTCGGAGAGAACGAAGAAAGAAAGGGAGGAAAAAATATTTTCGCGTAGTGGTGGTGCGACGTGCTCGTGTACCTATCGTGTGGGTCGTGTTTTTGTGCCTGCGGGAAGAAAGATCGCGTATTAGTCCCTAAATCTAAAAAAATATTCCTTAAAACTAAAAAAATATTCCTTAAAACTAAAAAAATATTCCTTAAAACTAAAAAAATATTCATTAAAACTAAAATATATTTCTTAAAACTAAAAAATATTCCTTAAAACTAAAAAAAAAATCACCGGACTTACAAGTAAAAAAATACACCAGACATAAAACCAAAAAAATAAAAAACCAGAGAAACGAATGGAACGGACGAAAAATAAAAGACTGCCTGCTTGCCGGCCGGCCACCCTTTTCCGCGGTACCGCTACCCCAAAAAAATTCCAAACTCTCTCATGTTAATAAAAAAGAGCGAACCGACCAGACCAACCGCGACATTTCTTTCCGAAAACCCGAACACCCTTCTTATCCGGAAAGAAAGGTCGTCGGTCGGTCCTTTAACGTTAAAAAATAAAACGCGTTTACCGGCCGGCCGTTATTCTTCTTCGTAAAAAGGGCGTCCCCTTTTTATCGAGAACGTAATAACTAGCCGGGGTCGTATACGACGCTTCGTCATCGCTTTAGCTACCTTCGATCCCTCCCCTCCTTCGGTGTTCTCGCGTTGTGTGGGAAAAGTAAGAAACGAATCGAATAGAAGAAAATAGGCGCGATTAACGAAACGATCGACGAACGATCGCGTAAAGGAGCCGGAGAACCGACCTCGATCGATCGATTCGTTCTCGGTCGCATAAAAAAAATAAAATATAAAAAACGCGTAGACTCGGTCGTCTATTACGTATAACGCATCTCGGTAAGCAAACGAACGCGCGCGCGAATCTTCCCCGAGATGCGTCAATGTACGTCGCGTCGTATGAAACTTTTTCCTTCACGCGATACGTAAGCGAACCGCCCGAAAAAGCGTTATATTATTCTATTCGATTCGATCCTTTAGGGGAAGGAAGGAAAGAAAGAGGAGCGTGTGTTGGTCGTTTCGGATGGAGTGGAGGGATCGAAAGGCATTCCCGGGCTCCACGACGGGGACGTACGATGACAGGGAGCCCGTGAGAAGTCCGTCCGGACCGGCGTTCGAAACCTGCTTCGTTTAAGGTGGAGGTGTGGGCGCGTGTGCGACCGTATAGGTCGAAAAAAAAATAGATTTCAGTAGAAGAAGGGAAAGAAAGCTTTTAAAGAGCGAGTGAGGAAGAAAAATTGCGTCCGAGCGAACCCCTGGGCTCGCTCGCGGATCTTCGGATAGGATAGGCTAGAGGTAAAAAAAAAAAGCTACTCGATCCGCCGATTAATCGATCTAACTAGCTAGCTAGCTAACTAACTAACGCTATTTCGAACGACGCCTAGGACGAATTCTCACCCTCGGAAGCTTCTTCTCGTCCGAGGACTGACTGACTAACCGACTAACAACTAACTAACTCCGTTTCGTTACGTTGAAAAGACGCCATCTGACGCTCCGAATCCGTTGATCGGGGCGGCGAGCTATAGTGATGATCCACCGCCGGTAGGTCCGCTCAACCCACCACGCCCAAGCGCGAGGACCGTTCACGGAACTGGTGACTCCACTACACGAGGGAACGATGGTGATGGCACGTCCACCTACACCCCCCCCCCCCCCCCCCCCCCCCCCCCCCCCCCCCCCCCCCCCCCCCCCCCCCCCCCTTCTCCCTCCCCCCTCCCCCTGTCGCCCCCCCCCCCCCCCCCCCCCCCCCCCCCCCCCCCCCCCCCCCCCCCCCTTTCCCCCCCCCCCCCCCCCCCCCCCCCCCCCCCCCCCCCCCCCCCCCCCCCCCCCTTTTTCTTCCCCCCAACCCCCAGAGCCGCAGGAGCTCGCCTCAAAGATCGGAAACTTCTTCCTCAGACTCCTACTTATCATCGCTCTTGGTCTAATCGGCCGGCGCTCCTGGCGCGGTTCGGAACGTCATCCGGAATCGAAAAAAATAGGCGATAGAGAAATACAGCTCGGTAGATACAGGGCGGAAGGGGTCGGAGAGAACGAAGAAAGAAAGGGAGGAAAAAATATTTTCGCGTAGTGGTGGTGCTACGTGCTCGTGTACCTATCGTGTGGGTCGTGTTTTTGTGCCTGCGGGAAAAAAGATCGCGTATTAGTCCCTAAATCTAAAAAAATATTCCTTAAAACTAAAAAAATATTCCTTAAAACTAAAAAAATATTCCTTAAAACTAAAAAAATATTCATTAAAACTAAAATATATTTCTTAAAACTAAAAAATATTCCTTAAAACTAAAAAAAAAATCACCGGACTTACAAGTAAAAAAATACACCAGACATAAAACCAAAAAAATAAAAAACCAGAGAAACGAATGGAACGGACGAAAAATAAAAGACTGCCTGCTTGCCGGCCGGCCACCCTTTTCCGCGGTACCGCTACCCAAAAAAAATTCCAAACTCTCTCATGTTAATAAAAAAGAGCGAACCGACCAGACCAACCGCGACATTTCTTTCCGAAAACCCGAACACCCTTCTTATCCGGAAAGAAAGGTCGTCGGTCGGTCCTTTAACGTTAAAAAATAAAACGCGTTTACCGGCCGGCCGTTATTCTTCTTCGTAAAAAGGGCGTCCCCTTTTTATCGAGAACGTAATAACTAGCCGGGGTCGTATACGACGCTTCGTCATCGCTTTAGCTACCTTCGATCCCTCCCCTCCTTCGGTGTTCGCGTTGTGTGGGAAAAGTAAGTAACGAATCGAATAGAAGAATATAGGCGCGATTAACGAAACGATCGACGAACGATCGCGTAAAGGAGCCGGAGAACCGACCTCGATCGATCGATTCGTTCTCGGTCGCATAAAAAAAATAAAATATAAAAAACGCGTAGACTCGGTCGTCTATTACGTATAACGCATCTCGGTAAGCAAACGAACGCGCGCGCGAATCTTCCCCGAGATGCGTCAATGTACGTCGCGTCGTATGAAACTTTTTCCTTCACGCGATACGTAAGCGAACCGCCCGAAAAAGCGTTATATTATTCTATTCGCTTCGATCCTTTAGGGGAAGGAAGGAAAGAAAGAGGAGCGTGTGTTGGTCGTTTCGGATGGAGTGGAGGGATCGAAAGGCATTCCCGGGCTCCACGACGGGGACGTACGATGACAGGGAGCCCGTGAGAAGTCCGTCCGGACCGGCGTTCGAAACCTGCTTCGTTTAAGGTGGAGGTGTGGGCGCGTGTGCGACCGTATAGGTCGAAAAAAAAAATAGATTTCAGTAGAAGAAGGGAAAGAAAGCTTTTGAAGAGCGAGTGAGGAAGAAAAATTGCGTCCGAGCGAACCCCTGGGCTCGCTCGCGGATCTTCGGATAGGATAGGCTAGAGGTAAAAAAAAAAAAAGCTACTCGATCCGCCGATTAATCGATCTAACTAGCTAGCTAGCTAACTAACTAACGCTATTTCGAACGACGCCTAGGACGAATTCTCACCCTCGGAAGCTTCTTCTCGTCCGAGGACTGACTGACTAACCGACCAACTACTAACTAACTCCGTTTCGTTACGTTAAAAAGACGCCATCTGACGCTCCGAACCCGTCGATCGGGGCGGCGAGCTATAGTGATGATCCACCGCCGGTAGGTCCGCTCAACCCACCACGCCCAAGCGCGAGGACCGTTCACGGAACTGGTGACTCCACTACACGAGGGAACGATGGTGATGGCACGTCCCGTACGATCAGAGCGCAGGAGCTCGCCCTCAAAGATCGAAAGGTCTTTAAGATCTCATCATCGGGTCTAGGCCGCGCCGCGGTTCGGAACGTCATCCGGAATCGAAAAAATAGGCGATAGAGAAATACAGCTCGGTAGATACAGGGCGGAAGGGGTCGGAGAGAACGAAGAAAGAAAGGGAGGAAAAAATATTTTCGCGTAGTGGTGGTGCGACGTGCTCGTGTACCTATCGTGTGGGTCGTGTTTTTGTGCCTGCGGGAAGAAAGATCGCGTATTAGTCCCTAAATCTAAAAAAATATTCCTTAAAACTAAAAAAATATTCCTTAAAACTAAAAAAATATTCCTTAAAACTAAAAAAATATTCATTAAAACTAAAATATATTTCTTAAAACTAAAAAATATTCCTTAAAACTAAAAAAAAAATCACCGGACTTACAAGTAAAAAAATACACCAGACATAAAACCAAAAAAATAAAAAACCAGAGAAACGAATGGAACGGACGAAAAATAAAAGACTGCCTGCTTGCCGGCCGGCCACCCTTTTCCGCGGTACCGCTACCCCAAAAAAATTCCAAACTCTCTCATGTTAATAAAAAAGAGCGAACCGACCAGACCAACCGCGACATTTCTTTCCGAAAACCCGAACACCCTTCTTATCCGGAAAGAAAGGTCGTCGGTCGGTCCTTTAACGTTAAAAAATAAAACGCGTTTACCGGCCGGCCGTTATTCTTCTTCGTAAAAAGGGCGTCCCCTTTTTATCGAGAACGTAATAACTAGCCGGGGTCGTATACGACGCTTCGTCATCGCTTTAGCTACCTTCGATCCCTCCCCTCCTTCGGTGTTCGCGTTGTGTGGGAAAAGTAAGTAACGAATCGAATAGAAGAATATAGGCGCGATTAACGAAACGATCGACGAACGATCGCGTAAAGGAGCCGGAGAACCGACCTCGATCGATCGATTCGTTCTCGGTCGCATAAAAAAAATAAAATATAAAAAACGCGTAGACTCGGTCGTCTATTACGTATAACGCATCTCGGTAAGCAAACGAACGCGCGCGCGAATCTTCCCCGAGATGCGTCAATGTACGTCGCGTCGTATGAAACTTTTTCCTTCACGCGATACGTAAGCGAACCGCCCGAAAAAGCGTTATATTATTCTATTCGCTTCGATCCTTTAGGGGAAGGAAGGAAAGAAAGAGGAGCGTGTGTTGGTCGTTTCGGATGGAGTGGAGGGATCGAAAGGCATTCCCGGGCTCCACGACGGGGACGTACGATGACAGGGAGCCCGTGAGAAGTCCGTCCGGACCGGCGTTCGAAACCTGCTTCGTTTAAGGTGGAGGTGTGGGCGCGTGTGCGACCGTATAGGTCGAAAAAAAAATAGATTTCAGTAGAAGAAGGGAAAGAAAGCTTTTAAAGAGCGAGTGAGGAAGAAAAATTGCGTCCGAGCGAACCCCTGGGCTCGCTCGCGGATCTTCGGATAGGATAGGCTAGAGGTAAAAAAAAAAAGCTACTCGATCCGCCGATTAATCGATCTAACTAGCTAGCTAGCTAACTAACTAACGCTATTTCGAACGACGCCTAGGACGAATTCTCACCCTCGGAAGCTTCTTCTCGTCCGAGGACTGACTGACTAACCGACTAACAACTAACTAACTCCGTTTCGTTACGTTGAAAAGACGCCATCTGACGCTCCGAATCCGTTGATCGGGGCGGCGAGCTATAGTGATGATCCACCGCCGGTAGGTCCGCTCAACCCACCACGCCCAAGCGCGAGGACCGTTCACGGAACTGGTGACTCCACTACACGAGGGAACGATGGTGATGGCACGTCCCGTACGATCAGAGCGCAGGAGCTCGCCCTCAAAGATCGAAAGGTCTTTAAGATCTCATCATCGGGTCTAGGCCGCGCCGCGGTTCGGAACGTCATCCGGAATCGAAAAAAATAGGCGATAGAGAAATACAGCTCGGTAGATATACAGGTCGGAAGGGGTCGGAGAGAACGAAGAAAGAAAGGGAGGAAAAAATATTTTCGCGTAGTGGTGGTGCGACGTGCTCGTGTACCTATCGTGTGGTTCGTGTTTTTGTACCTGCGGGAAGAAAGATCGCGTATTAGTTAAACGGTCCCTAAATCTAAAAAATATTCCTTAAACGTTAAAAAAACACACACGACTTAAAACTAAAAAAAATCCAAAAAAAGGGACGGACAAAAAAAAAAAAAATATATTTCTTAAAACTAAAAAATATTCCTTAAAACTAAAAAAAAAATCACCGGACTTACAAGTAAAAAAATACACCAGACATAAAACCAAAAAAATAAAAAACCAGAGAAACGAATGGAACGGACGAAAAATAAAAGACTGCCTGCTTGCCGGCCGGCCACCCTTTTCCGCTGTACGGCTAGCCGAACAGCTTTTCCAGCTCTCTCATGTTAATAAAAAAGAGCGAACCGACCAGACCAACCGCGACATTTCTTTCCGAAAACCCGAACACCCTTCTTATCCGGAAAGAAAGGTCGTCGGTCGGTCCTTTAACGTTAAAAAATAAAACGCCGTCCGTACATCGCTTCGTTATCGCGTCTATATTCTTCTATTCGATTCTACTTATTTTTCCAACACATCACGAACACCGAAGGGAGGGATCGAAGGTAGCTAAAGCGATGACGAAGCGTCGTATACGACCCCGGCTAGTTATTACGTTCTCGATAAAAAGGGGACGCCCTTTTTACGAAGAAGAATAACGGCCGGCCGGTAAACGCGTTTTATTTTTTAACGTTAAAGGACCGACCGACGACCTTTCTTTCCGGATAAGAAGGGTGTTCGGGTTTTCGGAAAGAAATGTCGCGGTTGGTCTGGTCGGTTCGCTCTTTTTTATTAACATGAGAGAGTTTGGAATTTTTTTTGGGTAGCGGTACCGCGGAAAAGGGTGGCCGGCCGGCAAGCAGGCAGTCTTTTATTTTTCGTCCGTTCCATTCGTTTCTCTGGTTTTTTATTTTTTTGGTTTTATGTCTGGTGTATTTTTTTACTTGTAACACTTTTATTTTTTTGGTTTTAAGTCTGGTGTTGTTTTTTAGTGTTAAAGGAATACATTTTTTCTTAGTTTTAATGAATATATTTATTTTAAAATAAAGGAATATTTTTTAGTTTTAAGGAATATTTTTTAGATTTAGGGACCGTTTAATAGATTTAGGGACTAATACGCGATCTTTTTTCCCGCAGGCACAAAAACACGACCCACACGATAGGTACACGAGCACGTAGCACCACCACTACGCGAAAATATTTTTTCCTCCCTTTCTTTCTTCGTTCTCTCCGACCCCTTCCGCCCTGTATCTACCGAGCTGTATTTCTCTATCGCCTATTTTTTTCGATTCCGGATGACGTTCCGAACCGCGGCGCGGCCTAGACCCGATGATGAGATCTTAAAGACCTTTCGATCTTTGAGGGCGAGCTCCTGCGCTCTGATCGTACGGGACGTGCCATCACCATCGTTCCCTCGTGTAGTGGAGTCACCAGTTCCGTGAACGGTCCTCGCGCTTGGGCGTGGTGGGTTGAGCGGACCTACCGGCGGTGGATCATCACTATAGCTCGCCGCCCCGATCAACGGATTCGGAGCGTCAGATGGCGTCTTTTCAACGTAACGAAACGGAGTTAGTTAGTTGTTAGTCGGTTAGTCAGTCAGTCCTCGGACGAGAAGAAGCTTCCGAGGGTGAGAATTCGTCCTAGGCGTCGTTCGAAATAGCGTTAGTTAGTTAGCTAGCTAGCTAGTTAGATCGATTAATCGGCGGATCGAGTAGCTTTTTTTTTTTACCTCTAGCCTATCCTATCCGAAGATCCGCGAGCGAGCCCAGGGGTTCGCTCGGACGCAATTTTTCTTCCTCACTCCCTCTTTAAAAGCTTTCTTTCCCTTCTTCTACTGAAATCTATTTTTTTTTCGACCTATACGGTCGCACACGCGCCCACACCTCCACCTTAAACGAAGCAGGTTTCGAACGCCGGTCCGGACGGACTTCTCACGGGCTCCCTGTCATCGTACGTCCCCGTCGTGGAGCCCGGGAATGCCTTTCGATCCCTCCACTCCATCCGAAACGACCAACACACGCTCCTCTTTCTTTCCTTCCTTCCCCTAAAGGATCGAAGCGAATAGAATAATATAACGCTTTTTCGGGCGGTTCGCTTACGTATCGCGTGAAGGAAAAAGTTTCATACGACGCGACGTACATTGACGCATCTCGGGGAAGATTCGCGCGCGCGTTCGTTTGCTTACCGAGATGCGTTATACGTAATAGACGACCGAGTCTACGCGTTTTATATATTTTATTTTTTTATGCGACCGAGAACGAATCGATCGATCGAGGTCGGTTCTCCGGCTCCTTTACGCGATCGTTCGTCGATCGTTTCGTTAATCGCGCCTATATTCTTCTATTCGATTCGTTACTTACTTTTCCCACACAACGCGAACACCGAAGGAGGGGAGGGATCGAAGGTAGCTAAAGCGATGACGAAGCGTCGTATACGACCCCGGCTAGTTATTACGTTCTCGATAAAAAGGGGACGCCCTTTTTACGAAGAAGAATAACGGCCGGCCGGTAAACGCGTTTTATTTTTTAACGTTAAAGGACCGACCGACGACCTTTCTTTCCGGATAAGAAGGGTGTTCGGGTTTTCGGAAAGAAATGTCGCGGTTGGTCTGGTCGGTTCGCTCTTTTTTATTAACATGAGAGAGTTTGGAATTTTTTTGGGGTAGCGGTACCGCGGAAAAGGGTGGCCGGCCGGCAAGCAGGCAGTCTTTTATTTTTCGTCCGTTCCATTCGTTTCTCTGGTTTTTTATTTTTTTGGTTTTATGTCTGGTGTATTTTTTTACTTGTAAGTCCGGTGATTTTTTTTTTAGTTTTAAGGAATATTTTTTAGTTTTAAGAAATATATTTTAGTTTTAATGAATATTTTTTTAGTTTTAAGGAATATTTTTTTAGTTTTAAGGAATATTTTTTTAGTTTTAAGGAATATTTTTTTAGATTTAGGGACTAATACGCGATCTTTCTTCCCGCAGGCACAAAAACACGACCCACACGATAGGTACACGAGCACGTCGCACCACCACTACGCGAAAATATTTTTTCCTCCCTTTCTTTCTTCGTTCTCTCCGACCCCTTCCGCCCTGTATCTACCGAGCTGTATTTCTCTATCGCCTATTTTTTCGATTCCGGATGACGTTCCGAACCGCGGCGCGGCCTAGACCCGATGATGAGATCTTAAAGACCTTTCGATCTTTGAGGGCGAGCTCCTGCGCTCTGATCGTACGGGACGTGCCATCACCATCGTTCCCTCGTGTAGTGGAGTCACCAGTTCCGTGAACGGTCCTCGCGCTTGGGCGTGGTGGGTTGAGCGGACCTACCGGCGGTGGATCATCACTATAGCTCGCCGCCCCGATCGACGGATTCGGAGCGTCAGATGGCGTCTTTTCAACGTAACGAAACGGAGTTAGTTAGTTGTTAGTCGGTTAGTCAGTCAGTCCTCGGACGAGAAGAAGCTTCCGAGGGTGAGAATTCGTCCTAGGCGTCGTTCGAAATAGCGTTAGTTAGTTAGCTAGCTAGCTAGTTAGATCGATTAATCGGCGGATCGAGTAGCTTTTTTTTTTTTACCTCTAGCCTATCCTATCCGAAGATCCGCGAGCGAGCCCAGGGGTTCGCTCGGACGCAATTTTTCTTCCTCACTCGCTCTTTAAAAGCTTTCTTTCCCTTCTTCTACTGAAATCTATTTTTTTTTCGACCTATACGGTCGCACACGCGCCCACACCTCCACCTTAAACGAAGCAGGTTTCGAACGCCGGTCCGGACGGACTTCTCACGGGCTCCCTGTCATCGTACGTCCCCGTCGTGGAGCCCGGGAATGCCTTTCGATCCCTCCACTCCATCCGAAACGACCAACACACGCTCCTCTTTCTTTCCTTCCTTCCCCTAAAGGATCGAAGCGAATAGAATAATATAACGCTTTTTCGGGCGGTTCGCTTACGTATCGCGTGAAGGAAAAAGTTTCATACGACGCGACGTACATTGACGCATCTCGGGGAAGATTCGCGCGCGCGTTCGTTTGCTTACCGAGATGCGTTATACGTAATAGACGACCGAGTCTACGCGTTTTTTATATTTTATTTTTTTTATGCGACCGAGAACGAATCGATCGATCGAGGTCGGTTCTCCGGCTCCTTTACGCGATCGTTCGTCGATCGTTTCGTTAATCGCGCCTATATTCTTCTATTCGATTCGTTACTTACTTTTCCCACACAACGCGAACACCGAAGGAGGGGAGGGATCGAAGGTAGCTAAAGCGATGACGAAGCGTCGTATACGACCCCGGCTAGTTATTACGTTCTCGATAAAAAGGGGACGCCCTTTTTACGAAGAAGAATAACGGCCGGCCGGTAAACGCGTTTTATTTTTTAACGTTAAAGGACCGACCGACGACCTTTCTTTCCGGATAAGAAGGGTGTTCGGGTTTTCGGAAAGAAATGTCGCGGTTGGTCTGGTCGGTTCGCTCTTTTTTATTAACATGAGAGAGTTTGGAATTTTTTTTGGGTAGCGGTACCGCGGAAAAGGGTGGCCGGCCGGCAAGCAGGCAGTCTTTTATTTTTCGTCCGTTCCATTCGTTTCTCTGGTTTTTTATTTTTTTGGTTTTATGTCTGGTGTATTTTTTTACTTGTAAGTCCGGTGATTTTTTTTTTTTGTTTTTAGATATATTTTTTTAGTTTTAAGAAAATATTTTATTTTTAATGAATATTTTTTTAGTTTTAAGGAATATTTTTTTAGTTTTAAGGAATATTTTTTTAGTTTTAAGGAATATTTTTTTAGATTTAGGGACTAATACGCGATCTTTTTTCCCGCAGGCACAAAAACACGACCCACACGATAGGTACACGAGCACGTAGCACCACCACTACGCGAAAATATTTTTTCCTCCCTTTCTTTCTTCGTTCTCTCCGACCCCTTCCGCCCTGTATCTACCGAGCTGTATTTCTCTATCGCCTATTTTTTTCGATTCCGGATGACGTTCCGAACCGCGGCGCGGCCTAGACCCGATGATGAGATCTTAAAGACCTTTCGATCTTTGAGGGCGAGCTCCTGCGCTCTGATCGTACGGGACGTGCCATCACCATCGTTCCCTCGTGTAGTGGAGTCACCAGTTCCGTGAACGGTCCTCGCGCTTGGGCGTGGTGGGTTGAGCGGACCTACCGGCGGTGGATCATCACTATAGCTCGCCGCCCCGATCAACGGATTCGGAGCGTCAGATGGCGTCTTTTCAACGTAACGAAACGGAGTTAGTTAGTTGTTAGTCGGTTAGTCAGTCAGTCCTCGGACGAGAAGAAGCTTCCGAGGGTGAGAATTCGTCCTAGGCGTCGTTCGAAATAGCGTTAGTTAGTTAGCTAGCTAGCTAGTTAGATCGATTAATCGGCGGATCGAGTAGCTTTTTTTTTTTACCTCTAGCCTATCCTATCCGAAGATCCGCGAGCGAGCCCAGGGGTTCGCTCGGACGCAATTTTTCTTC
Source organism: Trachelipus rathkii (assembly GCA_015478945.1). NCBI lineage: Eukaryota > Metazoa > Arthropoda > Malacostraca > Isopoda > Trachelipodidae > Trachelipus > Trachelipus rathkii. Next base: position 29,464 of record JABUQX010120516.1, on the reverse strand, counting down.
CTCACTCGCTCTTTAAAAGCTTTCTTTCCCTTCTTCTACTGAAATCTATTTTTTTTTCGACCTATACGGTCGCACACGCGCCCACACCTCCACCTTAAACGAAGCAGGTTTCGAACGCCGGTCCGGACGGACTTCTCACGGGCTCCCTGTCATCGTACGTCCCCGTCGTGGAGCCCGGGAATGCCTTTCGATCCCTCCACTCCATCCGAAACGACCAACACACGCTCCTCTTTCTTTCCTTCCTTCCCCTAAAGGATCGAATCGAATAGAATAATATAACGCTTTTTCGGGCGGTTCGCTTACGTATCGCGTGAAGGAAAAAGTTTCATACGACGCGACGTACATTGACGCATCTCGGGGAAGATTCGCGCGCGCGTTCGTTTGCTTACCGAGATGCGTTATACGTAATAGACGACCGAGTCTACGCGTTTTTTATATTTTATTTTTTTTATGCGACCGAGAACGAATCGATCGATCGAGGTCGGTTCTCCGGCTCCTTTACGCGATCGTTCGTCGATCGTTTCGTTAATCGCGCCTATATTCTTCTATTCGATTCGTTACTTACTTTTCCCACACAACGCGAACACCGAAGGAGGGGAGGGATCGAAGGTAGCTAAAGCGATGACGAAGCGTCGTATACGACCCCGGCTAGTTATTACGTTCTCGATAAAAAGGGGACGCCCTTTTTACGAAGAAGAATAACGGCCGGCCGGTAAACGCGTTTTATTTTTTAACGTTAAAGGACCGACCGACGACCTTTCTTTCCGGATAAGAAGGGTGTTCGGGTTTTCGGAAAGAAATGTCGCGGTTGGTCTGGTCGGTTCGCTCTTTTTTATTAACATGAGAGAGTTTGGAATTTTTTTGGGGTAGCGGTACCGCGGAAAAGGGTGGCCGGCCGGCAAGCAGGCAGTCTTTTATTTTTCGTCCGTTCCATTCGTTTCTCTGGTTTTTTATTTTTTTGGTTTTATGTCTGGTGTATTTTTTTACTTGTAAGTCCGGTGATTTTTTTTTTAGTTTTAAGGAATATTTTTTAGTTTTAAGAAATATATTTTAGTTTTAATGAATATTTTTTTAGTTTTAAGGAATATTTTTTTAGTTTTAAGGAATATTTTTTTAGTTTTAAGGAATATTTTTTTAGATTTAGGGACTAATACGCGATCTTTCTTCCCGCAGGCACAAAAACACGACCCACACGATAGGTACACGAGCACGTCGCACCACCACTACGCGAAAATATTTTTTCCTCCCTTTCTTTCTTCGTTCTCTCCGACCCCTTCCGCCCTGTATCTACCGAGCTGTATTTCTCTATCGCCTATTTTTTCGATTCCGGATGACGTTCCGAACCGCGGCGCGGCCTAGACCCGATGATGAGATCTTAAAGACCTTTCGATCTTTGAGGGCGAGCTCCTGCGCTCTGATCGTACGGGACGTGCCATCACCATCGTTCCCTCGTGTAGTGGAGTCACCAGTTCCGTGAACGGTCCTCGCGCTTGGGCGTGGTGGGTTGAGCGGACCTACCGGCGGTGGATCATCACTATAGCTCGCCGCCCCGATCGACGGATTCGGAGCGTCAGATGGCGTCTTTTCAACGTAACGAAACGGAGTTAGTTAGTTGTTAGTCGGTTAGTCAGTCAGTCCTCGGACGAGAAGAAGCTTCCGAGGGTGAGAATTCGTCCTAGGCGTCGTTCGAAATAGCGTTAGTTAGTTAGCTAGTTAGCTAGTTAGATCGATTTATCGGCGGATCGAGTAGCTTTTTTTTTTTTTTACCTCTTGCCTATCCTATCCGAAGATCCGCGAGCGAGCCCAGGGGTTCGCTCGGACGCAATTTTTCTTCCTCGCTCTTTAAAAGCTTTTTTTCCCTTCTTCTACTGAAATCTATTTTTTTTTCTACCTATACGGTCGCTCACGCGCCCACATATCCACCTTAAACGAAACAGGTTTCGAACGCCGGTCCGGACGGACTT
>JABUQX010120516.1:0-22500 GCA_015478945.1 Trachelipus rathkii | reverse complement strand
TTTTTCGTTCCTTTAAGCGAGTTTTTTTTCGAGGGCAAATAATATTATTAATATATATTATTATTTTTTTTATTTAGTCTCCCTCAAATTCAGTTTTCTATGAAATTTTTTTTTTGAGGTAACTAAGCAAAAAATAATTAAAAAAAAACGCACGACGCCCATTTCCTAAAGGCTTTGAGCGATTTTTTGCTACACTTTAAAAATTAACGTAAAAAAAATCTTAAAGGTACCCTCCTACGGTTCATTCGGGGCACGAAATAACGTTACTCTCTACTTTTCGGGAGATGATGCAAAATAAATTTTTTGTTCCTTAAGCGAGTTTTTTTTCCCGAGAGAAACCAAAAAAAAAAAAAAATACGGAATCTAAGTCTTTAAAGAATTGATAATAATCAGTTATTCGCTTATTGGGTATTTATTTTTTTTCTTCGTTCTTAATTTTTCTTAAAGTCTTAATTATTTATCATCATCTATACTATATTTATTTATATTAATTTTTTTTTATAGTTTAGTCTCCCTTAAATTCCATTTTCTACGATAAATAATTTTTAGAGGTAACCAAATTAAAAAAAAATAAAAAATTTTGCACGACACCCATTTACCTCGGAAACGTCGTCGTCATATGGTGTCGGTTCGTAAAAGCCCAAAATAAATGACTATGCGTTTAGAATCCATTTTTTACGCTTAAAACATCGTTAAGCGTAATAATAGTTCCAATAGTGACGTTTCATCAGGACCTTTTATAACTCCAAATTCTAATTCAAAATCGCTCTCCAAAAAGTCGACCTCGGGAAACATTTTTGAAATTTTTTTTTCAAATTGTAACTTGGACCTTCGACTTATCAACGGTACAGAATAAACGTCACTATAATAATCATTAATACGCTTAGCGATAGTTCAACGAGTTTTTTCTTTTTGGAGGGCAAGAGTACTTTATATATATTATTAATTTTTTTAATTTAGTCTCCCTTAAATTCAGTTTTCTATGAATTTTTTTTTTTTGAGGTAACTAAACGAACAATAATTAAAAAAACAACGCATGACGCCCATTTCCTATAGGCTTTGAGCGATTTTTTGCTACACTTTAAAAATTAACGTAAAAAAAAATCTTAAAGGTACCCTCCTACGGTTCACTCGGGCACGAAATAACGTTACTCTCTACTTTTCTTGAGATGGTGCAAAATAAATTTTTTGTTCCTTAAGCTAGTTAATTTTCCCGAGAGAAACAAAAAAAAAATTACGGAATCTAGGTCTTTAAAGAATTGATAATAATCAGTTATTCGCATATTGGATATTTATTTTTTTTCTTCGTTGTTAATTTTTCGTAAAATCTTAATTATTTATCATCATCTAGACTATATTTATTTATATTAATATTTTTTTATAGTTTAGTCTCCCTTAAGTTCCATTTTCTACGATAAATAATTTTTAGAGGTAACCAAATAAAAAAAAAAAAAAATTTCTCAAACTGTGTGACGCGTCACATTTGGGTGGCGCAGCTTCCCCTCGAGAGTGACGCGAAAGTTTTGAACATTTCATAAATGTATTTCAGTTTTCATTTAAAAATTTTAATCGATTTTGAATTTTCCAACTTTCTAAAGAAAATTTTAGTTATGTTATCCTTATATATTTATATATTCAGAGGCAAATCCTGGGAATGCTTTTGGCATGCTGTGATCATGCAAAATTATTGCAATTTTATAATTAATGATAGACCCTATTTTATAAATTGGAAGACTTTCTTTTTAGAATCTAACACGGGGTAACTTCGGCAAACTTGAATTAGTCAAGGGTGCCGCGAATCGAAAAAGTTTGAGAACCACTGGTATAGATGATGATAAATAATTAAGACTTTAAGAAAAATTAAGAACGAAGAAAAAAAATAAATATCCAATATGTGAATAACTGATTATTATCAATTCTTTACAGACTTAGATTCCGTAATTATTTTTTTTTTTTGGTTTCTAATCGGGAAAAAAAAAACTCGCTTAAGAAACAAAAAATTTATTTTGCACCATCTCCCGAAAAGTAGAGGGTAACGTTTATTTCGTGCCCCGAGCGAACCGAAGGAGGGTACCATAATTATTTTTTTTACGTTTAATTTTTTTTTAAAGTGTATCAAAAAATCGCTCCAAAGCCTATAGGAAATTGGGGTCGTGCGGAGTTTTTATTATTTTAATTTTGTTTATAGAAAACTTGAATTTTAAGGGTAACTAAATTAAAAAAAAATAATAATATATATATAAAGTACACTTGCCCTTCGAAAAAAAAAAACTCGCTTAAGAAACGAAAAATTTATTTTGCAACATCTTCCCGAGAAGTAAAGGAAAAAAAAAGAATTTACGTTTATTTTGATGCCCCGATCGAAGGCGTTAAGTGGGACTTAAGATTTCTTTACGTCGATATTTATTAATAAGAATTGATATTCATGTATTCACATATCATTAATTGTTTATTTTTTCTATGTTCTTAATTTTTCCTAATTTTCATCATAACTTTATCCGTGAACTTTTCGTTTTTTTTTCATCAAAATACGATAGTGACGTTTCGTAATTACCGAGACGATCCTCGGAGGGGATCAATCGAGAACTTTCAGCGTCACCCCTGAGGGGAAGCTGCGCCACCCAAATGTGACGCGTCACACAGTTTGAGAACCACTGATCTATACTATATTTATTTATATTAATTTTTTTTTATAGTTTAGTCTCCCTTAAATTCCATGTTCTACGATAAATAATTTTTAGGGGTAACTAAATTAAAAAAAAATAAAAAATATCGCACGACGTCCATTTACCTCGGAAACGTCCTCGTCATATAGTGACGTTTCGTAAAGGGCCAAAATAAATGACTCTACGCGTTTAGATTCCATTTTTTACGTTTAGAACGTCGTTAAGCGTAATAATAGTTCCAATGGTGACGTTTCATCGGAACCGTTTATAACTCAAAAGGTCTAAATCAAAATCGCTCTCCAAAAAGTCGACCTCGGGAAAAATTGAAATTTTTTTTTTCAAATTTTAACTTATACTTTCGACTTATAAACGGTACAGAAAAAACGTCACTATAATAATAATTAATACGCTTAACGATAGTTCATCCTTGAAATATTTCCTTTTGATCGTTCGAGGTGCGTTTATTTGGTAATCGAGGGAATCGTCATTATACTATAAGTGACGCGTAGAGGAAACCCGGGGGGCCGCCTCGATTGATTGAATAGGCAAATTCTTAATATAAATATCGAAGTAAAGAAATCCTGAAGGTCCCCACTTACGCTTTTGATCGGGCACAAATAACGCCATAACTTTTTACTTCTCGAGAGATGTTGGCAAAATAAATTTGTCGTTTCTTAAGCGAGTTTTTTTCGAGGGCAAGTTGTACTTTATATATATATTTTATTTTTTTAATTTAGTCTCCTTTAAATTTCAGTTTTCTATGAAAAAATAATTTTTAGAGGTAACTAAACAAAATTAATTATAAAAACTACGCACGACCCCATTTCCTATAGGCTTTGAGCGATTTTTTGCTACACCATGAATTAAGGACTACAATAAACTACAATTTTAATTTGCTATATCATACAGGTTTGGAAATATAAGCCTGTCAATATAACATCTTTTACCGGGAAACTTCCAGCCTAAATTCTTTGTTAATAAAGGGAACAAGAATATCAAATTTGTGTCAAAACGTATAATAGAATGGAACTAAAGGGAACGTTACCTTGTGAAATTTTTTAGAAAAAAAAATAATGGTCATACGTGAATGCAATTTTACTCTATCAATTAGTTATGACCTACTGTAAGGAGGCATGCTAGTTTACGGCCTAAATTTCTTTTTTTTATTCCTGGTAGAAAAAATTTCTAAAGGGAACAATCAATTTAAATTTTTGGCATAATAAAGGGAACGGTTTTTTGTGCCACCACCTTATTATATTGTTCCTGAAATCGGTGTTTTTGATGCTTGTTTTCTTGCTACCAGCTGAAAGCAACATAATGAAATTTAAATTGAAGTTAAAACGTAGTACGGACTATAAAAATGTAAATTATAGGATTAAAGAAAATCCAACATATATCGTTATCAGTTTCTTTACAAACTTTATTTTATACAAATTTATATATATTATACAATAATATTTTTTAAAACTGAAAAAACTCGTTTTTTAGTAAATATGATCGAAAGACTATTTTATTTGGCATTCAAACTAATTTGCGAATAATTCCCTTTGGTAACATCTTCCCGGAGATGGGTTTTAGATTAAAAATAATAATACGAAAAATTCTCTCCTTCTTCTCCATCGCGCATATATACGCAAAATGCGCGAACTATAACGCCGTTGTACTGTTGGGAAATTATAGGTTTCGCAGGACGAAAATTGTTAGGTACTGTGATATCGTAAGCGATGCAATCTCGATCGCGATAGAAGATTTCTCGTCCAGCACGACCGCATTTCGTGTTCACCATTCCGATAATTGTTGGTTCTTCCGTTCCTTCGAGTCCGACATATAGCGTTTCGTTTTTAAATACCATATAAAACATTTCATCCTCGCGTATTCTAAGACTCAGAAATTCCATTTCGTTTTCGTATATATTGAGCAGATCTTCTCGATCTTTGTGTTTTCTCAATTCGAAACTCAGTCTCGCCAACTGATGTTCGCATTCGTTAAATTTAATTCGCGTAAAATGGATGTTCTTCCCCGTTAAATTAACGAAAGGAATCCAATATTTAAAAATAGGGCGGAGCAAACCGGTGTAGTATTTTCTGACAGTTTTTTTCGCGTAGTCTGAGCCCGATGATGATTGAAGGAACAATATCGATAATAACAAAATCTGTATGTTCGTCATTTCTGCGGAATTAACTTTCCTATCGTGAATTTAGCTGGTTAACAAATGAAAATAAGGGTAGGAGGTTTTCGGTTTTTAAAGAAAAAAAAATACGGTTAATGCGATCCATTTTTCTTTTATTAAAAATAATAGTTTATTATTTATTAAAAAATACTCTTTTATTTTTATAATTTTTATAAAGATTTAATTGTTTTTAATTCAGGTTTGATGACAAAAGAAGGAGAGAAAAACGCCCTTGTTAGCTTCGAGGAAAAGAAAAGGGGAGACGCTTTTTATAATAAAAAATTATTAATTTTATTCTTTTACGCTTTATTTTATGCAAATATTCAAATATATAAACGTTGCTTAAGAACATTTATCTTATATAGTCTATACGGATTAAATGATATGCGGCGCGTATATTATAATACACTATATCTCCAAAAGCTTCAAAAACATTTGCAATAAAATCAAATCATGAATATAATTGAATTTTTTTTATCAACGGTGAAGATGATGATGATTTAAGACTTAGATGGGAAAATTTTTTTTTATAGAAGAAGATGCATATATCTATCGAAATATCGATTCTTCGTAGACTATTATTTATTTTTTTATTAGTTTTTTTTACGTTTATTTTTAAAGTGTACGGCGTCACTATAATATAATGACGTTTCTCGATTACCATAAAAACGACTCGAACGATTTACCTTAATAAGCTTAACGATAGTTCATCCCTGAAAATATTGCCGTTTGATGGGCGTCGTGCAATATTTTTATTATTTTTTTAATTTAGTTACCCCTAAAAATTTATTTATCGTAGAAAATGGAATTTAAGGGTAGACTAAACTATAAAAAAAATTAATATAAATATAGATAAATATAGTATAGATCATGATAAATAATTAAGAATTTAAGAAAAATTAAGAACGAAGAAAAAATAAATATCCAATATGTGAATAACTTATTATTAGCAATTCTTTACAGGCTTAGATTCCGTAATTATTTTTTTTTTGGTTTCTCTCGGGAAAAAAACTCGCTTAAGGAACAAAAAATTTATTGTTTTTTTTCGGGGGAGAAACCGAAAACTTCAATAACTCAGGAATAATTTGAGATATCGTAAAACTAAAATCAGTTGTAGGGTCCTTAGGTACTCCCTATTAGTTTCCGTGGATATTGGGGGGTTCCTGGGATAAGTTTCAAAATTTCCGGAAAAAAATCCTAAGTTTTCCCCTTTGCGTAAGGTGGTGAAACAAAAAACCGTTCCCTTTATTATGGGTTTGTGCCGAAAAGTTAAATTGATTGTCCCCTTTAGTTTTTTTTCCAACAGAAAAAAAACGGAATTTAGGCCGTAAACTAGCATGCCTCATAACTAATTGATAGATTGAAATTGCATTTACGCATGACTTTTTTTTCTTCGAATTTTTAAAATTCACCAGGTAACGTTCCCTTTAGTGCTATTTTATTATGCGTTTTGGCACAAATTTGATCTTCTTGTTCCCTTTATTAACAAAGAATTTAGACCGGAAATTTCCCGGTGAAAGATGCCATATTGACAGGCTTATATTTTCAAACCTGTATATTTAAGGTTTTAAGGCCCAGCACTACTTTGTGACCGGGTGCGCACCCAACAAGAAAAAAATTTTTTTCGGGGGAGAAACCGAAAACTTCAACAACTCAGGAATAATTTGAGATATCGTAAAACTAAATTCAGTTGTAGGGCCCTCAGGTACTCCTCATTAGTTTTCGGGGGTATAGGCGGTTCCTGGGATAAGTTTCAAAATTTCCGGAAAAAAACCCTGTGTTTTCCCTCTTTGCGTAAGATGGTGAAAAAAAAAACCTTTCCCTTTTTTATGGGTGTGTGCCGAAAATTTAAATTGATTTTTCCCTTTAGAAAAATTTTTTCCACCAGAGATAAAAAAAAAAACGAATTTAGGCCGTAAACTAGCAAGCCCCCTTACAGTAGGTCATAACTAATTGATAGATTGAAATTGCATTTACGTATGACCAATATTTTTTTTTCTTCGAATTTTTAAAATTAACCAGGTAACGTTCCCTTTATTGCGATTTTATTATGCTATTTGGCACAAATTTGATCTTCTTGTTCCCTTTATTAACAAATAATTTAGGCCACAAATTTCCCGGTGAAAGATGCTCACTATTCTGTGACCGGGTGCGCACCCCACTAGAAGAGAAATTTTGTTTTTTCTCGGAGGAGTAACCGAAAACTTCAATAACTCAGGAATAATTTGAGATATCGTAACGTAATCTTAAAGGTACCCTCCTACGGTTTATAGGGGCACGAAAAAACGTTACTCTCTACTTTTCGGGAGATGGTTGCAAAATAAATTTTATGTTCCTTAAGCGAGTTTTTTTCCAGAGAACAAACAAAAAAAAAAAAATTTTACGTAATTTAGGTCTTTAAAGAACTGTAATTAACACTGGGTAAACAGCCAAAAAATCGTCAGAGGTTTCTCAGCATATTTAGACTAATTTTGGTGTTCTGAAATACTCGTGTACATAGTGACATTTCCTCATTACCATTTATAAGTCGAAGGTCTAAGTCAAAATTTTAAAAAAATTTCAAATTTTTTTTCCGAGGTCGACCTTTTGGAGAGCGATTTTGATTTAGACTTTCGAGTTATAAACGGTTCCGATGAAACGTCACTAAAGGAACTATTAATACGCTCAACGATATTCTACGAGTAAAAAATGGATTCTATACGGGCAAAGTCATATATTTTGGGCAATTACGAAAAGGCACTATATTAAAACGACGTTTCAGAGGGAAATGGGCGTCGTGCAATTTTTTTTTAAATTTTTTTTTTTTAGTTACCTCTAAAATTTTATTTTCGTAGAAAACTGAATTTAATGTAGACTAAACTATACACAAATTATGATATATATATATAGTACACTTGCCCTCGAAATAAAACTCGCTTAAGGAACGAAAATTTTATTTTGCATCATCTTCCGAGAAGTAAAAAGTAACGTTATTTTGTGCCCCGATCGAAGCGTAAGAGGGGACCTTTAAGAAAGAAATGATATTCAGGTATTCGCATATCATATAATTATTTTTTCTTAGTCTTAATAATTAATTTTAATCACATGAGGAAAATTGATTATTAAGACTAAGAAAAAACAATTATATGAAATGCGAATACCTGAATATCATTTCTTTCTTAAGGGTCCCCTCTTACGCTTCGATCGGGGCACAAAATAACGTTACTTTTTACTTCTCGGGAGATGATGCAAAATAAAATTTTTGTTCCTTAAGCGAGTTTTATTTCGAGGGCAAATGTACTATATATATCATAATTTTTTTATAGTTTAGTCTCCATTAAATTCAGTTTTCTACGAAAATAAATTTTTAGAGGTAACTAAATAAAAAAAAAATCACACGACGCCCATTTCCCTCTGAAACGTCGTTGTAATATTGTGACTTTTCGTAATTGCCCAAAATATATGACTTTACCCGTTTAGAATCCATTTTTACTAGTAGAATATCGTTGAGCGTATTAATCGTTCCTTTAGCGACGTTTCATCGGAACCGTTTATAACTCGAAAGTCTAAATCAAAATCGCTCTCCAAAAGGTCGACCTCGGAAAAAAATTTTGAAATTTTTTTAAAATTTTGACTAAGACCTTCGACCTGTCCAATAATCACCTTGGTTTTGCTCTATCAGGTCAACTTTTTGAGATACAGCCATAGGCCTATCTGAGGAGCTATACATATGATAATTATCATATGTATAGCTCGTCAGGTAGGCCACCAAAATTAGTCTAAATATGCTGAGGTTTTGAGTTTAATCCTATATTTCTGGAAGAATATAGCGAATTATTCATATATAAATGGTTGCTTCTGATGTGTTTCTGTTTCAAAATGACTAATTGACCTTTTTTCTTTCTTTTCAGAGTATTGATATGGCTTCAGGCCGACGGTCATGCAGGAATAATCCTGACGTTTTCTGATACATCTGCGGAGAATACACGCTGGCAATGCACAGGAAGGCATCACAAGCTTTGTGAAGCGCGCCTACCAGGCTTACTTTCAAGTGGCTCAAACGGAAGAGCGACGGAGTCGCATGGCAAGGTCGAGGGTTCGAATCCTAGTTCGGATCCTAGGTAGAAATTACCTAGAGAAGTTCCCCTCCTTGAATAGGGCTATGCCCGTGAGGTGTGATCTTTTAATAAAAAAAAAGGTGGGTGACCTAGATAAGTCCTGGGCACCGCACACGGTGTTCAAGACGTGCGTGGAATATCTCCGGCGCTGGACGAAGGGCACGAAAACTTCACTGAAGTTTGGGATTCCGATGGTTTGGAGGGAGCCGTCTGACCATGAATCGGATTGTTACTTCTGCGCCATCGATACTACTGGCGTCAACCGGAAGAATCGGAGAAGCCTCCAGTACTCCGACCTTCCATCTGCCCGCCGTCCAGTTGCTCACTGCGAAGAACTTCCTGTACCAGCGTGCAGAGAGCTGAGGCGCCCATTTCCTATAGGCTTTGAGCAATTTTTTGCTACACTTTAAAAATTAACGTATAAAAAATATAAGCGAGTTATTTTCAAATGAAACCAAATAAAAAATATTACGGAGTCTAGGACATCGCGAAGACCCATAAGGTTAAACGTTTCGTGACGAAGTAATAGATCAAAGCTGCGGTCGCCTGCGTCGATCAGTTTTCGAATTGGCTTTAAATAATCTTACTATTATATTTTTTTTAATTTAATATTTTTTTTACTTTACTCTCCCATAAAATACCGTTTTCTTTAACAAAATATTTTCTAATGGTGACTAAATTAAAACAATATAAAAATAGTAATAATTTTTTTTCAATAATTGCCATACACGACACCCATTTCACTCGAAAACGTCATTGTTAAATAATCTCGAGAGACTGAAAACGGATGCTAGGTGCTTAGACGCCCCCTCGTTACTTTCCGGGGGTGTCTGGTTGGCATGAAATAACGTTACTTTGTACTTTTAGGGAGATTGAGCAAAATAAAATTTTCGTTCCCTAAGCGAGTTATTTTCTAACGAAACCAAAAAAAAATTTTTACCGAGTCTAGGACTTCGTGAAGCCCCGTAAGTTTAAGCGTGTCGTAACGAAGTATTAGATCGAAACTGCTGTTGACTATCGCGAACCGTCGATCAGTTTTCGAAACGGCTTCAGTAATCTTATTATTATACTTATTATTATATTATTATAGGAAGTAGATACTCTACGTAGAAAAACACGCCAATAGGAAAAAAGTGATAAAAATTCAAAATCTTAGGAGAAACAACTAACTAACCCCCATCGTTTAAGAAGCGAGGGTATAGGTGTGCGGAATGGATGCGCGGTTAATAGCGTGGAGATAGGGGTGTTAAGCATGAAAATTTCGCCCGTTGTTGCGACTAAGTACCTTAAGAGCATCGTTAAAAGTAGGGTTGAAAATTTTGGCGTTTTTTTCATCGATTCGCTAAAAAAAGGTAGAAAAATAACGCATATTCACTAATGGGGGGGAAAGAAGGGGAAGGTATATAAGGGGGAGAGAAAAATAATGAAGCGCCGTTCTTTAATAAGGGGGAAAAAACGGACCCACCCTAAAAAAAACGCGTAAAATTTTAACCCTACTTTTGCCCATTGGTAGATCCACTGATTAATATTTAAAACGCGTTCTTAAAATGCGCGACTTTTTTGTCCATCGAAAATTGCAATAGGAGAAAGTGCATAAAAAAATTTCGAAATCTTAGGAGAAAACAACTAACCCTCCGTAGGTTAAGAAAGCCCGAGGGTCATGGTTTGGCCCCCGGAATGAACGCAGAGGCTAAGAGCGTGGAGAAATAGTGTAGAGCTCTAAGAAAATTTAGGTACAAAGCGAAAAAAAATTAGTACAATATGTCAATACCTAAAAATATGCAATTTTTTGAGACTTAATATTCATAAGTTATCTTTTTTTTGGCTTTCCCTCGAAAAAAACTTCGCTTAGGAACGGAAAATGCTTATTTGCCCACCAATCTCCAGAGAAGGTAATAACGTAACTGTTTTATTTCGTGCCCGATCGAAGTGTAGGAGGGTTACCTTTAGATTTTTTTACGTTAGTTTTTAAAGTGTACTTTAATATAGATATATATATAATATATATATATATATATATTATATATATTATATTATTAAATATTATATATATATATATAATATATATACTATATATAATATATACTATATATATATGAAATATATTTATATAATATTTTATATATATATAATATATATACTATATATATATATATAGTATATATATATATATATTATATATATATATATATATATATATATATATATTATATAGTATATAGATATATATATATATATTTCATATATAGTTGAATTCCCGAAAAGTTCAGGCATGTAGCTAGAAAACTATAACACAAATACACGAAAATAAATATCATTTTATTAATTTTTAGGAGACATTTTTACCGCAGCAAATATTAAATATAAAAAAATAATAATTTTTTCTAATAATTAACAATATTCTAATATTTATTAATATTAGTAAAAAATGCAGGCTCTGATTGACTTGAAAGGACTTATGAGCTTATAGTTTGTATTTGAAATGATTTGACACATGTCGAATACAAAGTCATGCAGAAAATATTTATTTTGTTCTTTTTAATTCCTCTTAGGGGCGTCCGAGCCGATCGGAGGACAGAGGGGCGGGACGAATGTCCCCCCCGTCCGTCCTCCGGTAGGCCGAGGGAACCCCGGACTCTCTCAATACTTTTCTTGTTTTACCCGTGGATAATTCTTTAGTGAATAAAAGAAAAAAATTCAACATTTGGCAACTATCCGTGCATACTCGGGAGTAAACCGCATCTTCGATTTATCAAAAATCTGTAAATTATTCATTCAATTTTTAACAATTTTTAATTTTAAAAAAGCGTTATTTTTTTTATTTTTTCTTTAATCTCCTTTGGTAAAAAATGATAATCGTTTAATAAAATGATAATTTTTTTTTCGGTACCTGTTATTAGTTTTAGCGTTACATGCTGGGCCTTTTCGGGATGCTGCTAATATAATATATATATTATATTATATAGTATATATATTTATATATATAATATAATATATATATATATATAGATAAATATATATTATATATTATTTATATATATATATATATATATTATATATATATATCAATATACTTTTATATGTAATATATATTATATATATGAATATATATATATATATAATATCATATATATATATATATATATTATTATATATATAAATATTATATATATATATATAATATATATAGTATTAATATATATATATATTATATTAATAAATATATATATATTATAATATATATTAATAATATTATTAATTATATATATATTTTTATATTATATATTATAATATATATTATATAAATATTATAATAATATATATATTATATATATCTATTTTTAAATTACGTTTTGCTTAGTAATCAAAACAATTTTAAATTTTTCTTATATTTTATTTTCATTACTAAAAGTCCGCTGTAACTTAAGCCAAAAAAATAATTTAACTCAAATATTTTTTTAATTTAATTATTTTTGTCTTATTAAGCAAAGCGAATCAACGTGATGTCATAATTTTTCGCCTACAAAAGAAACGGCCCCAACTAGAAGAACTTCATAGTTAAAGAAGACGTTGTAAAGAAAAAGTGTTCCCTTTAAGCGGGTAAAGCTTATATTTTGGAATACAATAAAATTTATTTTCGTGTTTTTAAAAATATATTTGGCTTGCATGATAAAAAATTGCATTATTTAATATACATATAGCATTTAATTTGTCGCGTAAGCCGATTTTTGATAAAATTAAAATTATTTTCGTTTTTGCTTAAAATACTTTTTGCCTTGATAAACGAAAAAACATCAATATTTATATATTTTATGTAAAATCACGATACCGTGTATATCTGAATATCGATCAATTCCTTATTATATATATTTCTTTTTTTTATTAAATTATGACTCCCAAATAAAACAAGTTTGTTCTCTGATGATAAATGATGATTGTCTTAAAGTATTTGATGTTAATAATATTTTCTTAACAAAACAGATGAAAACTTGAGTGTAAATAAAAATTTACGTGAGGCTGTCTTTTGGTATGATCATAATTAATTATTAGGACCTGAATATCAAACTCTTAGTAGACTTGGATTCCGTATGATCTTTTGCGTTGTTCCTCGAAATAAAATTCGCTTGGGTTAACAAAATTATTTTGCATCATCTCCCGCATGCATGATAATAGGTAACGATTATTTTTTACTGTTTATTCTTTTAGACTCGGGTTTTCGTGCCCCGTATATAAATCGAAGGCGTAAGGGGGACTCTTAAATTTTACGTTTAATATTGCTTTAAGTGATATATATTATATATATATATATATATATAATATATATATATATAGTATTATATTATATATCTACTATTATATATATATATATATATATACTATAATAGTACATATATATAAATATATATATATATATATATAATAATATATAAAATATATAGTATATAATATATACTATATATATATATATATATATAATATATATATATAATATATATATATATATTATTTATATGATATATATATAATTATATATATTATATATATTTAATAAATTTATATATAATATATATATATATATAATATAATATATTATATTATATATATATATATATATAAGTACACTTTAAAAAATAAACGCTAATAAAAATCTAAAGGATACCTCTACGCTGTTCGATCGGGGCACGATAAAACGTTTTTACTTTTTAAACTATCTCGGGAGATCGGTGCAAAATACATTTTTCCGTCCTTAAGCGATGTTTAATGCACTATTGTAAATTAAAATTAAAACTTTTTTCTCAGTTTTAAACCATAAGCTATCTTGTAGATATGTAATTATACTTTTTCGCCGTATTCGTCTTACGAAATAAAACACGCACACACAAATATATATATATAACAAAAGTGAGACTATCGTTTCGTGTGGTAATAATTAATTATTAAGGTCTAAGAAAAAATTTTATTAACAAATAAAGAAAAACAATGTTATTATGATACGTGAATAAACTGAATATCAATATCTTTGTATAGACTTAGATTCCTGTATTTTTTTTCCCCTTGAAAAAACTCGCTTAATGTTGTATTACGAAATAGGTCTTTATGCTGGTCTCCCTATTCACCTCTCCCAGAGAAGTATTAAAAGTAACGTTTGTTTCGTTCTACCGATTTGAAGCGTAAGCGGATGATACCCTTAAGATTTTTTTTCGTTAATTTTAAGTTAACTATTTATATAATTTATAATATTGCATATATATTTTATATATATATGTAATATATAAATATTATATAAAATTATATTAGATATTATATATAATATAAAGATAAAGAAGAGTAGATAAAAAGAAAAGTGACAAGGAGACATAATTAATAAGAAAAAGAAAAATTTATTTTAAAGACTCAGTCAAGTTTGGTTGCTGTCATAGGATATTAAACAGTTATTGTAAATATAAGTAAGTCTTATATGCTAATACGTTCTAGTGATTTCAAGAAGCTTTTAATTTTTCTGCCCAGACCAAGTCGGAAAGTTGTTTTGCTTATCTCTCGTTGCTGCGTTTTTTATTTTCAGTTTTATGGGATTACAAAATTTGCTTTTAACGCCGAGTGGAACCATTTTTATCCTTTATTTTGTTCACACCGACCATCCTAACCGCCTTCAAGCTCGCACCTTTTACATGGCTTACTGCTTGCCTCCTCATAATCCATAGACCTTAAAGCGCTGATTTAGCCAGTTGGCACCCCGGTTACACGCCTTTCCAAATCATCAAGTTCGCTTTATCAGGCCGTATTAATTTCTAAAAACCATTTAAACCCTCTTATTTATTCCTTATTTTTTTCTCCTTCATCAATATCGTATCATATTACACCGATATCGACTATATACTTGTACTTTCATTACGATAGTGTCTTTCTACATATAACATACCTTCATACTCTTAATACGCTCCCACCAATGCCTTCGCCTCTGCTCCACTTTCGTCACCGCTATCTCATCTCAAATTCTCATATCCTTCCCCATCTAGTGACCATTATCCGCCGACGTAAATCCTGTTCTTTACTCACTTTTTGCATAGTGGTAGCTACTTAGCAATGTCTACGTTACCTCTATCACATCCTCTAACAACCTTCTTGTTTCATTTCATATGTTTCACACTCTAGTGATTCTTTGTCTATATCAGCCATAGCAACTACAATCAAATAAACAAAAATAAGTAAGACGATAATGTAGAAGCGACGATAAACAAATTGAGAGAAGAAAACAATACAAAGATTAATAAGTAGTCTCCCCTTCATTTATATCACGGTGGTTTTCTCTCTTTTACCCAATTTTCTTTGGAAAAAAAACAAAAACAACAACAAACAAAAAAAAAACATTTTAATTAATGAAAAATGAGAGAGAAGTAGAAAAGATGAAGAAAATAATTCTTACAGACATGACAAATGGTTTTTAATATTTATTATGATCAATCATTGGTAGCATTGCTCTCTCTCTCTCTCTCTCTCTCTCTCTCTCCTCTCCCTTCTCTCTCTCTCTCCTCATAATAATATTCTTTAATAATCATATATATATATACTGATATATTATAACTATAATATAATAATTATATATATATATATATTATATTATTAATATTGTAAATGTTATATATACTTTTCAAACTTTACATTTTTAATATATATATATCTACTTCTCTCTCTCTCTCTCTTCTCTCTCTGTTTATCCTTCCCTTTCTGATCTTTTAATGTTTGTTTGTTTTTTCATCATCGTGTATATATATGAATACAGATAATTTCTTTCGTCTAATGAATAATAATGGACAAATTCGTCATTTATTTCTAATTTTCTTAAGCTCTCCCTTGTTCTTATTCACAATCTCTCTCTCTCTCTCTCTCTCTTCTCTCTCTCTCTCTCTCTCTCTCTCTCTCTCTCTCTCTCTCTCTCCCTCTCTTTCTCTCTGTCGGATAATCTGTCAAATGGAGATGACAGGAAATCTCTTCGTGAGACGGTTACGGAGGCTAGCTTTTTACAAAAGAATTAGGACCACAAATCGGAATAAAAAGAATGGATATGGAGAGCTTATTGTGTTTCTCTTTGTTAACGATCGTATCTAAATTTTGCATATATACTCATATATATATATATATATATATATATAATATAATATATATATATAAATATATAATATTATATATATATATAATATTATATATATATGATATATATATATATATAATATATATTTATTTATTATATATATATAATATATATATTATATATATATATATACTAATATTAATATTATATATATATATATATATACTATATATATATAATAATATATATAATATATATATATTATATATATATAATATATATATATATAATATATATATATATAATATATATTATATATATGTATATATATATATACTTTATATTATATATATATAATATAACATATATATATATTATGGGGCCCAAATAATAATTTAATATATATTATATTATATATATATTATATAATATATATATATATATACTATATAATATATTATATATATAGTATATATATATATACCACTATTTTTATCAAAAGCCTTGCGAAAAAATAAAAAATAAGAATTTAACCTTATAAACCATTTATAAAACAGTTTTCAAGCACAACAATACTCACAATAGTTCAGGCATCCTTGGCCTTGCACCAACCCTCTTGCTGAAAAACTTCTTCAAACCGGGGTCTTTAATTGTTCGAAAAGCAGCATTCTTCAAGATGCCTTGTGACTGTATTCTGTTCCAGTTTTAATTTTAATGACATAAAAGTGTTAGAAAAGCCTTCTTCACGATAGGTAGGTGAGTGAAAAACAGGGTACGTTTGCTACCTCGTTAGATTGAACTGGTGCTTTTCATTTCAATGTTTATCCCTAAAAGAAACACAGTTGTTTTAGGAACTGTTGACACCAAGCCTCATTACTTTGGAGTTCGATGAGCTAATCTTGGAGACCTACAATATCTGAAAATTGTTGATTCAACTCCTTCAACATCAAAGTCAAATGGATGCGCACTCAACTTACTTGATCATACTTCTGGAACTGTAGCGATTCAAATCTCAAGGACTTAATTTCTGCAAATACTCATTATTACATGTTAATCAGCGTACTTGCTAACTCATTGCTGTTCGTCTTCGAGAGCAGGTTTAATGTGGGAAAGAAGGGCACTTTTTTTTGTTCTATTTAATTTTTTCCATATGTTTCAACTCTCGTTTGAATGCTGTCAATTTCTCTGATATTGCAATAACAGTTTGATCACGGCCCTGCGTTGAGGTATTTAACTTATTAAGTTACGCAAATATATCTGAAAAATATGCTAATTATTAATAATCCATTTTTTTTGTTAGAAAACCTGGAAGTCAAAGGATGATTCTTTTCAATCAAGAATATTCAATCAAGAATATTTTCAATCAAAGAATATCTCTTTGCGTACGTATGGCTACAGCTTTTTGAAGAATATTTTCTCGATAAATCCATCGAAGAGCAGAATGATACAAGTGAGTTTGCTCAGAATCCATTTCTAGCTAATGAATGAGTCAAAGGAGATTTAACTCTCCATCAGCGGGATTCGAACACTGGACTCCGCGTCGCTGAGTTAACAGTAACCGGCGCTCTATCCACTAAGCTATCCACGTTCCCTAAAAAAGAACGTTTCAAGTCTAGCTTTAAAGCCGCCCGGTCTTCTCCTCCCATAATTGCTGAATACTCAAAGGCTCAGAATCCATTTCTGGCTAAATATTCTGTTTTTTATTCTGACAACTTCTTAGAAGCAATATTTTCTCTGTCAAGAAGGTAATGAAACACATTTACCTGCGAATTAACTCCTTTTGCTCTTGCATAGAATCCTTGGTGTACTCCAAGCATTGATGAATAAACCGTCATTACAATGCAGGAAATTGATCGCAAGACAACTTCTCCGCTAAATAAAAATATGCTTCGCAGAAACCTTTGAAAAATGAGTCATTAAATTAAAAATGGTCTTCTCCCTGAGTATTGCTAGTCAGTAAATGGCAAAACAAAAAAAATTTTCCTCCATTTCGGTATGACCGGTACATACTACGTAGGATATCAAACTAATCGTCGTCACTTACATCAGTGGTTTTATTCAGCAGTATGCTGAAAACTTGTTTCTCATCTTTCAACATACATGAATACGTTTTAGAATTGTATGTTTGATAAGGAATTTATTAAAATTTTTTCACATATTCGTCATCGTCACACGTGATACAGACCATATATATTGCTGTTGGTCTCACCAAATTCTCACCAATTATTTGTGTTTCTTCTTTGTGCAATAGCCAAGCTACATGGTTAAGAAGGAGAAATTTTTGCATGGAAAATACTTTGAAGTACCCCAAAGATGTTGAGATCCGTCAACAGTAGCTGCTATTTTTTTTTTTTTCATAGAAATCAAATTTTTGGAATTAAGCTAAATTCTCTCTCTCTCTCTCTCTCTCTCTCTCTCCTCTCTCTCTCTCTCTCTCTCTTCTCTCTCTCCTCTCTCTCTCTCTCTCTCTCATCTTTCTCTCTCCCTCTAAATTTAGTCTCAGTGTCCCTTTAACTTAGTTTTGTTTTAATGAATAGTTGCTTGAGTAGTTTCACTACAGATATCAGATTGTATTCTATTGTTGCACGATCTGTTAACAATGTGAAACCGAAATTTAAGTTTAGCCATATTTGTGAGTTAACAATCACAAAATCGGGTCTACTAATAATATTACTATAAAATACATAATATTAAATATATAGTACAGTATTTAATATATATATTATATATATATATATATTATTATATATATTATATAAATATATATATTATATAGTTATATAATATATATATATATGATTATATAATAATATATTAGTAAGTAAGTTTAGCCATTATTTGTGATGTGTAAAGCAATCACAAAATCGGCTTCAAGCTAATATATACTGAATAATAAATATATCAATATTATAAATATATATTATATACTAATTGCATATATATATTATATATATATATATATTAATACTATATATATTATATATAATAATATATATATATTATATATATTATATATATATATATATTACATATGTTCTCGTTATATGTATATATATATTTTATATATTATAATATATTTATATATATATATTATATATATATATATAATTATATATATATATGATATAATTATTATAATATAATATTTATATATTTATATAATATATACTATACTATATATTATATATATATATATTATATATATTATATATATATATATATAAATATATATATATATATTATATTATATATATATATATATAATTATACTTAATAGTATATATATATACCTTATATATAATATATATATATAATATTATTATATATTAATTACTAAAATATATACTATATTAATATATATAATATTATATATATATATATTATATATATTATATATTATATTATATATATATATATAACAAAAAAGATTAATAAAACTACTGCACGATTTCAAACAAGCAAAGAATTAACCAGCAATTAAATTTTGATGGTATTTCAGCCAAATGGGACAATATTCCCCTGTATTTTTTTATTTTAGTATTAACAAAACGTTTATTTTAATTCAGTTGCAATATTTTCTATTGCTTTTCTTTCTTTACAGTTTACCAACAATTCTTAATTTAAATTTTTCTGTTTATGTAAAATGGAATGCCCCGCTAAGGAGCAATGTTAGACTGCCTTAACTATTTCAAAACGTCATAAAATATGATGTTGGAAATAGTGCCCCCCAAGCTTTCCTCTTATTTCCCAGGGTGTAATGGGATTTTGGCCCCTTGCCATTTGGGGTATATATATATTATATATATACTATTATATATATATATATATATATATATATATATATATAATATATATATGTATAATACTAAATAAATTATATATATATATATATATATATATATATATATATACTATATATAATATATTTAATATATATTTATATATATATATACTATATATATATATGTAAATATTATATTATATTATAATAATATATATATATAATATATATATATATATTTATATATATATATTATATAATATCTTTATATATATATATAATTATTATACTAATATATTAATATATATATATATATATACTAAAACACCGCCAATCACCACAACCTATTCACCAGCGCCAAATCCAGAAGGCATTACATTCTTCAACTCGTCTAGTAAGTAAATAATATAAATGAATAAATAGTAATATGCAAATATATATAACTTAAAAAATATTAATGCGTCTATACTCTAATTATTAATATATATATTATAATAGCTATATAAGTATTTTATTATTCTTTTATTATATATATATATATCTATATATATTATTATATAGTATTATATATATTATATAGATATATATATATATATATATATATAATATATATTATAATATATATATATATATATATTATATATATAAATATATATATAATTAGTATATATATATATATAAAGTATATAGATAGTATATAGTGGATTATAATAATAGTATAGATATATATAATAATTAACGTAGAATATATATCTTATAATAATTTAATGGTACGTACACTCGTCTTCGTCATTTATCACCAAGCCACCTCCTTTGCCCTAGAATTTCAGAAATAAGGAAGTTTTGTAATATATATATTCTTTCAATAGTCAGAAAAGATATTCACTTATATAATATAAATAATGTTAAAATCAAAATTATTTTAAATATTTAGTTATCATTTCTTATTACTTTTTACATAATTTTTTATATTTACTTTATAAGATACCTTGCTATTTTATTATATTAATTAAAGCAAATATTATAGGTTTCATATTTCTTAACTATATAATACTATAGAAATTACTAATAAACGTATATCATAATATAAATTTTTACGTGTTTTGAATTAAGACATATAGTATTTTTTATTATTATATTTCGATTTCTACTTTCATGATTTCTTTATATGTGCACAAAAGTTACATATTTTGGGGTCAGATCCTTTTTATTTGAATGCAATGTCACCAGTGATCCGGTTAAATAAAAAACTATTTTTATTTTATATGCTTGAAAGAAACTTATAATTTTTTTTTCCTCTTTCTGTATTTTCAAATATAAAAAATAATAAATAAATAAGCGATAAAAAAAGATTTATATATAAGCATGTTATAATATATATTATAATATACTATATTTGTTGGGATATATATATATATATTTATATATCATTATTATATATTAATGTTATATATTAAAATTTATTATAGGTATATATACTATATTATATTATATATATATATATTTTTCGGGGTGCCATTATTTTTACAAGAAGCCGCGTTTTAAAAAATTAGCTTATTAACCGGTCGCAATCTCTCTCATCTCTTCTCTCTTCTCTCTCTTCTCCTCTCTCTCCTCTCTCTCCTCTCTCTCTATAATATATATATATATATATATTATGTTATAGACTGGTATTATTATATATAGTGAACTACTAATATTTATGTATTATATATTCTGAATATTATACTATCAGACTTAATAATAAGATGAACGGTAATAAATAATATATATTATATAAATAAACGATATATATATATCATATCATATAAGATGTTCCTTGTATATATTTATTCATTTTGCAAGTGTTTAAGAATGTTTGTTGCAAGGTATTATAAAATGAAAGAGTAAAGAGATTTATACTATTAAATACACACTATTTATATATATTTAATGAAAAATGCTACTACTCGTGTTTTCTTTTTTCGAGATTATTGAAAGCGAAATATTAATAATTATAAAGATTAATTCATTAATCAAAATTCCAATTTTTATATTGGAAAAGAGTATAAAGTGATTTATTATTTCTCTATTTCATTTTATATAAATTGTTATTTTTTGAGATTATGATCAATTCCAATGTGATTAACAATCCAGATGAAAAAATAAAGAAAAAAATATATATTAAAAATATATTAAAATATTTAGATAATTTATATAAAAATATAATATTAAAAATATAAAAAATGTATAATGATAATAATAATCTCACCAAACTTGTCTATTATATTTTATATCTATGATTACTTCAATGTTTAGTTATTTCTACAGAAAGAAAAGAAATTATGATCTTAACATGCACAGGTTATAAGTAAGAACTTATAGTTATTTGTAAATTAAAAATAATATATCGCTAATATATAAATAATATCACTAAACAGATCAGTTATTAATTTTCATATTAACTCGCTGATAAATGTACATATAGAGGATTCGAATTACTAAATTATTTTTTATCTTGAAGATTAGAAAACGTGAAAACTAATAAAACCCCGCATTATAAAATGGCACAATATATAGACGGATTGATGACTTACATATATTTTGAACTTTGAAGATTGGTGGAAAGTAATAGGTTTACTATTGTCATCTTGTATGAATATAAGTGGCATTACGATTAACAGCATCGAATAAACTTAAAGGTTACTATTGCTCCA
>JABUQX010120515.1:0-12500 GCA_015478945.1 Trachelipus rathkii | reverse complement strand
GCCACAAAGAAAAGATTAAAAAGAATTAAAATCGTTATTCAGGCTCTAATAGTTTGGGTTTATCTCCAAGACGATCAGTGCAGAGAGCTCCACCAACTTATTAAGGTTATTTTTTGACAGAGAATTGGTATGCGACTTCAGCAACTGTATCTAGAGCACTGAAAGGGAGTCGTTGGCGATGGTCATGATTAAAATGTCACAGAAAGATGATTTCAAAGAAAAGAGAAGAAAGAATATATTAACATTTGGAGTTGAAATAATCGAAGAGCTTAGGATAGTCAGTGGAGATCGGAATTAAATAAACAGAACACCTGAATTTCAATAGTAAATTAGCAAGAAATTCAAAACCATAAAGTAGAAAATTCGTTACTCCAAATTAGTAACGCTAGAGAAGGCGTCGTCCTCGAACGAATAAGGATAAGACGTCGTCCTCGAACGAATAAGGATAAGACGTCGTCCTCGAACGAATAAGGATAAGACGTCGTCCTCGAACGAATAAGGATAAGACGTCGTCCTCGAACGAATAAGGATAAGACGTCGTCCTCGAACGAATAAGGATAAGACGTCGTCCTCGAACGAATAAGGATAAGACGTCGTCCTCGAACGAATAAGGATAAGACGTCGTCCTCGAACGAATAAGGATAAGACGTCGTCCTCGAACGAATAAGGATAAGACGTCGTCCTCGAACGAATAAGGATAAGACGTCGTCCTCGAACGAATAAGGATAAGACGTCGTCCTCGAACGAATAAGGATAAGACGTCGTCCTCGAACGAATAAGGATAAGACGTCGTCCTCGAACGAATAAGGATAAGACGTCGTCCTCGAACGAATAAGGATAAGACGTCGTCCTCGAACGAATAAGGATAAGACGTCGTCCTCGAACGAATAAGGATAAGACGTCGTCCTCGAACGAATAAGGATAAGACGTCGTCCTCGAACGAATAAGGATAAGACGTCGTCCTCGAACGAATAAGGATAAGACGTCGTCCTCGAACGAATAAGGATAAGACGTCGTCCTCGAACGAATAAGGATAAGACGTCGTCCTCGAACGAATAAGGATAAGACGTCGTCCTCGAACGAATAAGGATAAGACGTCGTCCTCGAACGAATAAGGATAAGACGTCGTCCTCGAACGAATAAGGATAAGACGTCGTCCTCGAACGAATAAGGATAAGACGTCGTCCTCGAACGAATAAGGATAAGACGTCGTCCTCGAACGAATAAGGATAAGACGTCGTCCTCGAACGAATAAGGATAAGACGTCGTCCTCGAACGAATAAGGATAAGACGTCGTCCTCGAACGAATAAGGATAAGACGTCGTCCTCGAACGAATAAGGATAAGACGTCGTCCTCGAACGAATAAGGATAAGACGTCGTCCTCGAACGAATAAGGATAAGACGTCGTCCTCGAACGAATAAGGATAAGACGTCGTCCTCGAACGAATAAGGATAAGACGTCGTCCTCGAACGAATAAGGATAAGACGTCGTCCTCGAACGAATAAGGATAAGACGTCGTCCTCGAACGAATAAGGATAAGACGTCGTCCTCGAACGAATAAGGATAAGACGTCGTCCTCGAACGAATAAGGATAAGACGTCGTCCTCGAACGAATAAGGATAAGACGTCGTCCTCGAACGAATAAGGATAAGACGTCGTCCTCGAACGAATAAGGATAAGACGTCGTCCTCGAACGAATAAGGATAAGACGTCGTCCTCGAACGAATAAGGATAAGACGTCGTCCTCGAACGAATAAGGATAAGACGTCGTCCTCGAACGAATAAGGATAAGACGTCGTCCTCGAACGAATAAGGTTTAGAGAAGAAGAGCAAATGTTTGACAAGGTGAAAATTAGAAGAAAAACCTCTAATGTTACAGATATAATTGAAGAAAGGAGATCAATTGCTAGAACAGTTTGGCGAATTCATAGCTCCCAACCCAACAAGCAACGTCAGTCAATTTCCAAAGCTATGAGTGGGGAGAAATGGATGGGGGTTTTCTTTGGAGTTGTCCCTTGTGGGTTTTCCGAGTAGACATGTTTCGAATTCATTTTTTATTAAAATTTTTAAGGAAAAACAAAACAAAATAAAGTGTGTGTCTATAAGCAAGCCGAAGTGTGTGTGTGTGTGTGTGTGTGTGTGTGTGTGTGTGTTGTGGGTGTGTGTGTGGTGTGTGTGTGTGTGTGTGTTGTGTGGACGAGACCTGTGTGTGTTGTAGTGGCGTCGCGCGCGCGTTGTGGTGTGATATTATGAAATAAGAGAGGAGTGCCTACCATAAGACGCACATGCCCGTCAGACTCCACGTTTCATATTTAGGCTGAAGATTTCTGGCCGTCTTAACTTTATTTATTTTATTACAAATATTAGAAAAAATTTTACTACTAAGAACATACAAATAAAATCTTCTCATTTAAATAAAAAAGCATATTGGAGAAAATAATACTCACAATTTGACTATATATAATTCTTCTAAGATGAATTAGTCAAATCGAACTAAGTTTTGATCTTTTGCATACGAAACTGACGTTAAAAGCAGCTAATTGGCTATAGCTTGTAAGATATGATTTATATTCCATTTAAATATTATATATAAGATCTATGAGATCCAAAGATATAATAAAATACTAGTTATTTAACGAAAATATATTTTTTGTTAGGTTGCAGAAGTTAATAATGGTAATAAAAAGAATTTGTAATGAATATGTTTAGCAACTAAGTATATATTTTGCAAGTTTAGTACCTACCGTGTTGATTGTTCAAATAAATTGAAACGGACAAACAGTATATCAGCCGCGGGTTAAGTATGTTCTCGCTTAGGAGAAATTACTCAAATTGTTTGGGAGCGAGTGTGAAAATATGCTTCTTTACGAGTGTGAATGAGGCAAAGATTTTGTTGTGTTTGTGACGAAGTAATGTTTTCTTATCAAAATTGTTAAATAATTCCTCTTGTTAAAAAGGTTTGCAAGCTTCATTTTTGTTGTTAATTTGATAATTGTGAAGAAAATTTTGTATGAAAAAAAAATTTGTATTTTGCAATTCAGGTCATTTGGCTAAAAACAATGCTTGCTATTTTGCGTGATTACTACAATTGGAAAAGTCTTAAATAAATTGATGATACAGTATCTTAAAATTTCGTTAACTTCATGACAAAAGAAGAAGAGATGAAGAAGGGATAGCTGTTCCCGTTGCTAAAGCATTTCCTCTGACTAAGAGGAAGAAGTTGTTACTCAGGATGTGTTATCACAAAATCTAGAACGATTCCATCTTCATCATCATAGCAACATTTTATAACACAAAAAAAACACTGCATGATATTATAATATTATTTATACAAGCATTATAAAAAGGAAAAAAAATAAGTTTGCCATATGCTAAACTGCTTCGGTGATACCATTAGAAATTTGTTTCTATTTTTACGGTCACTGGCAAGAAACTGATCGTATTCATTTCACCTGTTAAATTAATAAACATTCCAGAGTTACAGCATATATGATGCTTAAGGAATCACAGTTTTGCGATCAGTGTTCATACAGACATTTTCACTTTATATATAATTCTAAACGAATCAATGAAAGGATTGAGACTTTACTTCCACACAATATATTTATTAGCATCTAGTTCTATGGTCAAATACTCTAAATATAAAATGAGAAGAAGACGAAAGAAAAATGAAAACTACAATAATTTAAATATGTGAGAGGTCATGTTTAAAGCTTGTTCAAATTGTAAATGAATTACGACACTGTAGGAAACACTAATAGCTTGTAGGGTAAAATAGGGTATTGCAATTGTGTGTGTGTGTGTACTGTGTAGGTGTATGTGTGTGTGTGTGTGTGTGTGTGTGTGTGTGTGTGTGTGTGCTGTGTGTGTGTGACAAGTGATTGTGTGTGTGTGTGGTGGTGTTGTGTGTCAGCAGAAACTCTGAAAGACAAAGGAAGGAAAGCAAACACACTGCACTTTCCGAATTAAAGCTGAAGTGCTGGTAAAACATTCGCACATCGTTTGAATGTCTGTAAATCAATTGAAATGAATACAGTAGAGAGGGAAGACGGTTCCAAATTTTATCTGCATGAGATATAAGGGCTTAACTTATAGTATATATATTACTATACCCTATTAACAAATACTATTATACTATATGATCATCTATTATGGACAAGGAATTTACTACATATATACAAGGTATAATATACATATATTATAATACTCGAATGCTTAAAATAAATATGTGACTGTCTCATGTACTAATATATACTAATATATAGATATATATATTAATATTATATATATAGTTTATATAATATATAGTATAATATGTATAGGCAAACAGAGCGTATGTTTTCAAACACAAGTTATTTCCTGTGATTTATTTTATATGCCTTTTATATATATTATTATATATATTATATATATAATATATAATATTGAATATCTCGATATATATATATATTATATAGTATATATACTATTAATATATATATATATATATATATATATATACTATATATATATATATATAGTTATATATATATATATAATTATATGGCCCTATATATAATATATATACATATATATATCATCCCCATATATGAGTAATCATAGAATGTAACGGTATGAAAATACTAGAAGATTGTTATCTGTCACACTATATAAGTATATAATATAAATGAAAAAAAAATACCAATCTCATGTCACCAACCTATATTTTCTTACGATCAGATTGCAACTATACTATCAGACTATATATATTACATATACATATATATATATTTATATATATATATATATTATATCATTATATATATATATATATATAATATATTGAGCCATTATTATATTATATAATAACATATTAATATAATATATATTATAATACTATATACTAGTAGCTAGCTAACTAGACGATAATATAATTATAATATCTATATATATAATATAAGTATAATAATATATGAGTATATATATATTATCCTATTATACTTATATATACTAATAAATATAGTAACTATATTCTAATACGTTTTCATATTAATAATTATATATTAATAATATATAAAAATAATATATATATTACTAATAGCACTACTATAGTTAGGAATATACTATCAAGATATCTATAATATATTATATAGCTATATATATATACTATATATCATCACTACATATATATATATATATATATAGGTCAGACCGTGAATAGAGTCGCATGGCAGAGGGCCCGGGTTCGATCCCCTAGATACCACGTATCCTAGGCGATAAAAAAATTACCCTAGAGAATGTTAAGAACTCTAAAGGACTTTATACTAACATGTACTCACACACACATATATATATATACTACTATATAATTATAATACCATGATATATATATCTCATATATAAATTATATATACTAAGTTATTACTACTAATGATCTATACTTATTAGATATATACTACGCTACTACTGATATATATATCACTACTTATATAATATTATATATATATATACTATATATTCGATCATCTATTATACTACTTATACTCTATATACGTACTAATATCATCATATATGAGCTATATATTTAGTATATAAATTTATTATTTATAATGTAAATATATACATAATATAGAAATATATATTATATCATCATAGTAATATAGTAAAATAGTTCATGATAATACAATATCATATACTATATAATATATCAGCCTAATACCACAGAATAGTTACTTAGTATACTACTAGGTATACGCAATAATATAGAAATCATACCGCTATAGGTAATAGTAGTAATAGATATATATATATTTAATGTCTCACTCGACACTTTAAAGACCTGCGGTACTTGTGACTCATCTGGCGATATTTTGACGGCTAAGCGGTAATCGAAACTGGTGTGAAGGACCGCGTGCCAACCACCCTCCGTGACTGAATAAGGGCTCTCAACCGTTCGAGTAGGTGCTAGACAACCTGTAAAAAAAAAAAGAAAAACTATATATAATTATCTTTACATATCATGATAATCAGTACCATAAATTTATTAATAATACTACATATTATACAATTGAGTCAACCTTATAGTATATTAATTATGATATTATAATATATATATATATATATACTATTAATAATTAAAGTCTCTTATGGTTCTATAATCATACTTAAGATACCATTAATAACCATTAAATACTACATGACATATATTATATATGATATACCTAGTAGTATTAATGATAGTATAATATTATAATTTATAATATATTCCATATATATATTATACTTACTAATCTATCATATATTATATATATATATAAACTATATATTATATATATATATATATATATATTAACTGTGTGACAATATGTATGTATGTATGGAGGTGTTGCTTACCCTACACTATGTATCCAAAAAGACGATACTGTGTAACATATATTGGGTTTTAATGATAAGTCACCATCCCCTAAAAAATAGGAGCTCACTTCACATCTTAAGCTTCGAAAAAAGGCCGCAAGTCATGGGATGATTTTTGCGACTCTTTTCGATCGGTTCCTTTTCGCTCTTTTGTCATGACGGACTAAGACTTGACATAATACAGTAAAATTTTTCACTAATCCATTGACATACTATCGCTTCAATATGTCTGTACTTCTGTGATACTAGTTTCTTACATATTTTGTGGCACTCTTTATTTGATGTTTTATTAAGAGTAAAAAATATCTCTTAACAATTAAATGATAAAAAATGAATAAATTTATTATATTTATCCAAAACCTTATATAAAATACTATTATATATATATATATTACATATCAATATTAATTATTAATATTTATATATATTAATACCTATTATATTAATATACATTATTATTAATATAACATATATTATATATATACTAATACTGATATAATATTATATTAAACATATACCCTAAATTATATATATATGACATAACTTTAGTATATATATAATACCTAAATTCACTGTTATACTATATAAATAATTACTAAAAAATATCAAATATCTATTGTTGACCTGAAGAGTCGAATATCCTAGGACTTGAGAAACGACATTAAATGACGCAATTGAGAATACGCGTAGAGGTACAAAATAAATTATTCTCGCTATGATAATCTGATCATCTCTTGATTAAATAGACAATATTCATATAGCTTTGCTTACAACCTACATATTCTGGAAGACTCACGTTACCCCTATCGGTCATTAATAATATTTCTCGGCATAACGAATAGACTCTCGACATTATGCATCTTGCGATCGCGACAGTGTGATCTTTATTTTAGCTATAAGACACTCAAGCATCCAGCTTGGCACTATCACATAATATCAGATGTCATGCCTCACTGCCAATAATTCAAGTCTGCTAATATAAGGGTCCAGCCCGTCGAAGGATATATTGCAATAGCGATCTCATATCAATATGAACGTGAGCTCTAGAAGACATGACTAAAGCTTTTTTAGTTGCAGACTATGTGACAAAAAAGTGTTTGGATAGCAAAGTAGCAAGCGCTTAGACCGAGGCATCGGCCTCGGTACGTGCTTCGGATGTAGGGTGCGGTGCTACGCGAACAATCTTCCCAGCCTGTAATTCTGGTGACATCGTCGATTCTCTGCCTAGCGTCTGTGTGTCCAATTCTGCCAACTATTACGAAGTGCACATTGTAATCTACGCTCTGAACAACAAATGAAGTATGGTGAGCTGTACAATGTGATGGTATACGCTACCTCCTGTTTGCGGGCTGCAGTGCGGCTTTGCCGGTGGCCGGTGCCGTGCGTGCGCCGTGCGGTGCAGGAGTTGCATGTCGGTGCAGTGTGGTGCGCGGTGATGGTGCGGTGCGAGCTGCGGAGTAAACAAATTCGCGTGCAGTGGGGCCAATCCCGAAGGCAAAAAGTATTTTATCTTACAAGATATTAGCAGTTGGTATGCAAAACTGCGCCGGACATTAATTGCCAAAGAATCTTTTACTACTTTTCGTATCATCCTCGCCAATACTATACATATATATCATATATATATCTACTTCAATACTTAGTAGCCGACATATAATAGCTAATCATGGTAGGAACTTATCTATACGGAATTATTTATAGCGGTACCTATAATATTCTTCGGTACTACAGTTATAACATAAGCCATTAGTAACTATAATATAAAAAGGTTGTATATAGATACTGAGTATAATAATTGCAGTAACATAAATAGAAACGAAATAATCTGATAAGCATAAATATAGATATTAGTTGACAATTGCTAGTGCTATAAATTCTATACTATATAGTAAATTTAGGGGGTGAATATATATACATATATATCATATACAATATATCATATATATATATAAATAATATATATATATAATATCATAATATAATATAATCAATATATATAATAACATATAATCAAATATTTACAAATATGAAATTTAGATATAAGTTATATATATCATATATAGCTAATAATTTCTATGATCCTTATAGATATATATATATAGTCATTTAAAATATAGCTCTATATCAACTATAATAACATTAATATAAAAAATATGTATATAGTCGAGACGAGTCGAGTATTGTTAATATCTCCTCTAATAAATATGGAATACCTCTTTGAAAAAAAAAACAGTCTTACTTTTTAGTATTTATATAAATTTAAGTATAAAAATTCGAAATGTTATCTAAAATGATTTAATACAAATAATTCCTTTTGTACTATACATTTTATTATAAATGAAGGATTATGGACTCTAGCTATAAGTAGTACCCAAATACGTAGAATACTATTAATATAATCATGATATATAGTATTATATATATATTCATATAGGTGATAGGCTAATTTTATATCATATATTCATAATATATATATATATATAGTATTAATATAATACTATATATTATATATATATATATTTATATAGTATATATATAATATATATATAATATATATATATACTATAATAATATTAAATATATATATAATCTATAATAATATATAATTATTATAACAATACTATATTATCATATACATACCTACTCATATTAACTACTACTATATAATATATCCATATCATACTATTAAATTATATATACCTACTACTAACTATATATATATATATATATACCATATACTATACTACTAATATATACCATATATACATATTAATATCATCACCATAACCCTACTCACACTTATCAGTACACTTATACTCCATACCCGCTACCATTAACTCTCTATACCGATTAAACATACCACACACGCTCATACTCCTATCACTCCATAATACTACCATATCACATGTTCTACAACATCATCATTTATATACTTATTAATTTCTAAATTTCACTATTTCTGTATCTATCATTCTATCCTAAACCTTCATTCTTAAAATATCTTTTTAATAATTATATCATTCACTTACAGTTTCTATTATATTAACTACACTCACTACCTACTACTACTATATATATACTACTACTATTTTTACTATTAACTATATATATATACTATATTAATATACTTAATATCAATACTTATATATATAATCTATCTACTCCTTACATACCTATATCACTATTTTCCACAATATCATAGACAGTGCTATTCCATCCATATATACTTTATATTTATAGGAATATATTATATATAATCATAATAATATATATATATTATTTATACTATAAACTTACCTATAGTAATTAATTACTATATTATATACCTATATGTATATATAGCTTCACACTAATTAATATACCTATATATTAACTCTATATATATCCCTATCTCTACTCAAGGACCTGTCTATATTATCATATCATTAACTTTAATATAATCAATTAATATACCTAATATTATTAATATATATATATATATTAATATATATATATATATAATATTTATAACTATATTATTAAATATATATATCTGTGATATAAATAGATGGACTTAACATATGATAAATATAGTAGTTTAACATTATATACTTCTTAGATCAACCAAATATATTTAAATCATATACCGAGAAAATTGCTCCAAAAAAACATTTGTGTTTTATAGAAGATAAATTATTAAAATAGTATAACTATATGCTTATAAGAAAATTAAAATATATGCTCTCATTAACAAAATTTGATGATAGTACTTTCATCTCTCTTTGTTCCTCGGTGCCAAACAGGAGAATATTGTACGGTAACCTTCCAAAAGTACTCATAACACCTGCTGACTGGCCTTGAATCCGCGTCCCGAATATTATCTGCCTATTGTCTGGACTCTGTTAATTACCTAATCCTGTGAGTCAACTCTAATCTTTTCCGTTCCACAACTATTTAGAAAAATTTAACACAATTTCTTAATGAATATTCAGTCATAAGGACTAATAACTTCTTCTCCTTCAGTCACATGAATACCGTTAATCTCTCCCACAATGTGCCCAATAATCTATTATACGGCACTATGTCTTCGACGCTTCAAAGTTTGTTTGACCTAACGTGCCATTAGACGAAACTTGGACAATATTACTATAAAACTCATTGTTTAGAGAGTTCATCTACCAATAACATAGGTCTAGACCAACAAAGCTTTAAGGAGTTACTATACATTTCATCAAAAGAATATTATATTCATGTTTAATGATAAAATTTTTATAAACCAGTTGATGCGTGGTCCTATGCGCGCAGTCCCCTTTAGCGCTTCAACTTCCCTTAAGTAACATCTTCATGTTGTTTTGATGAAAAAATTGCCGCTAATGAATGGTCCAGTAGATTTCAAACCTATATCCTTCTATAGGAGGATATGTGGACGATCCTTTCTTCGTCTTTAAGTCTCGTAGGATCATGTGATAAGTTTTGTGACAATACTGTATCAACTCCTAAAGCACCCGAATTATAAAATTCACGTTGAGATTGTAGAACAAAAATACACTTCTTGGCTTTTATGGATATCGTATTATATGCAAAGCATAACACAAAATTTCATTACCAGTGTCTTCAGAAAATCTACTTTTACTAGCATAACACAAAATTTTTATTCTTTTCATTCCTCATATTTTTTTCTAAAATCAACTTAATACAAACTTTTTTGACAGGGTATACAAAATTTCGTCATCTAATGTTAATTTTACAAACACAAAGACACTTGAATTCTCCTGAAAACATTATTTCCGAAGGTGGGGGGGGGACAGGGAAGAATGGTGTCCCAGAACACTTTATTATTGACTCAACCTTTTCACAAAAATTACTTTCAAAAAAAAAATTTAAAGACAAATCTCAAGCCCTAAATTTAACAGCTCCTAAGGATCTTTTTTGTTTATTGAGGTTGCCTTTACTCTGGGTAGAGATGAGTTATGAAAAATTCGTACTCGTAATTCTTTGCAGTACCTCGTTGGAACCCCACATTCTCCTTTCTAGAACTATATATCGAACTGTTTTTTGTAGTAGAGAAAAACTTTCATCCTTCACCTCTGTTAGAAAATTTCCTTATCGACATAACTCCCTTTACCTTATCATGCTAGCATCCGCGTTAGATATAATCAATCTACTTATCATTCAAACAAGTGTGCGCTGTGACCACTGCTTCTAGATCGCACTCTCCGGCGCGCCTATACATACGGCGCGAGGCGCACATAGATGCATACTATCGATACGCAAGCCCCTGTCCTTTTCTCTTCGTCAATGGCTGCGCGGCCATCACAGGGCATCTTTATTTATAAACACCTAAAAAATAATTCACCATCCTGTTACATCCCTATTCAGCCTATTAACATGCCTCCATTCTCCTCCCATCGCGAAGGCCACCAGCTACTAACAGCCCGACCCCACTATTTTGGAACATATGTCCCCAAACTGAGGAACACGTTTCGTTAGGTTCTTTAGAATCCTTCCACGAGAGCATATTTGGTCATCTCAAAACCGATCTTAAATGAAAATCTAAACTCTTTAACAGTCTTTTTAATACTGTTGAGATTTTGTTTAAATCAAGAACTTTTTATTACTAGACGATTATCTGTAATTCATTAATTGCAATTTCGTAATTATCACTTTAATTTATTTTAAGTTATATATATTACATTGATTTCCATTAGTGAAAACAATTTATACTTTTCATATTCTTGTTTCAAAATTTCTATCAATTACGATTGTAAGTCCTAGAACAATGCAAGATCAGACCTCGAGTGTGCGTGATACCGAGAATATGTCATCGCCGTCTCGCTATATCAACATGCATTTTAAACAATGTTTAAATTTCCGTTTTGCGATCAATACTCGCTATTACTTACTAAGTTTAGTATATACACTATATATATCTATTTAGTATATATAATATAATACGCTGCAGAGCTATAGTAACTACTCACTCAAGCTGAGAGGATATACTCATATTATATAATAGGTATATCAATACCTATATATATATACTACTATAATATATGTTATATATATACTTACATATATATATACTATATATAGTCATATTAGGACATATCTAATATATATCTCACC
>JABUQX010120514.1:5000-12500 GCA_015478945.1 Trachelipus rathkii | reverse complement strand
AAGCACGTTAAAATAGAGTCGGTATAACAAGTAATACAAACAAACGTGAGAATAAAATTGCTGGTGGTAAAAATTTGCCATTAACATGTGTCTTGGTAGCTTAATTCCATTATAAATACATTATTTTTACCAATATATTTTAATATTTTAAATATATTATTATATATTTTAATATTACCATATTTTTCCCATAATTTAGAAACGTCGGTGTCACCACCAAATTTCAGATAAATTGTATTGTACATATAAATAAATGAATGAATAAAATAATATAACATTGGTACCCAACAATCGAAATTCTTACAAGTAAATATATATATATATATATATATATATATATATATATATATAATATATAATAATATATATATATATATATATATATATATATATATATATTATATTATATATAATAATAATATATTATATATATATATAAATATATTATATATATATATTAATATATATATTAAATAATTTTTCAAATTATTTGCGAATATTTCCCCAAACGAGGAAGAACCTACAGAAGTAATATCCGGTACCCCGGCCGGATAACATAGAAACCCGATTTACCGTACCTCAATAAACCGGATAGTTTGCCGGATATTCCGGCCCATCCCTAATATATATATAATATAAATATATATATATATATATATATATATATATAAAAATATATATATATATATATATATATATATATTATATATATATATATATATAATTTATATATATATACTAATATATATATATATATATGATATATACAAATGTGGCACCGTTATTAGAAAGTATAACACCGTTAATCTTAATCGTTAACCATAAAATTTAACCGGCGCTTAATCATTTAAAGCGTTTTAATTCGGTAAAGAATGTAACGCGAAGTTAAGTAATCGTAACGTTAACCGTCTTCAAAATATGGTAGGAATAGTTTTAATAATAATTTGTTAATTTTCTTTTATTCATGATTGCAGATATTCAAATTATTTAAAATGAAAAAATATAAATATATATATATATATATATATATATATATATATATATATAATATATATTATATAATAATATTATATATTATATATTATAATATATATTATACTATTATATATATATATATATATATATATATATATAATATATATATATATATATATATAATAATATTAATATATATATTATATATTATATATAATAATATATATATATATATATAGTATATAATATATATATATATATATATATATATATATATATATAATATTATATATATATATTAAATATATATATATTATATTATATATAATTATATAACTTTGGCAAGCCGCAAAAGTATCTTGCTTTGACCTAGCAGATACTTTTGGCGCTTGCCAAAGAATACTTCAAAAGCGTAAAATAATTTAATTAATACTTAATAGTATATTATTGTAAAAATATAGGATATACCAACCTACAGTTTTAACTCACCAATATTATTTTATAAATTACAAAACATTCATTCATTTTTATATTTTTCACTAGTCACAAAAGAAGGGAAGTTCATAAGTTAACGAACGTCGAAAGAAGTTAAATGACCAAATGGGCAACATCACTATCTTTTTTCCAAATACCAAAAGATAAGAGAATACAGCATTAAGGAAAAAACATTTAAACATTACTAAAGGAAATATCCGTGTAAGAATAAACATTATTTTGACCAGAGAGAGCGTTTTAAGTATTATTAAAAAATTTTTTGAAAAAAAAATTATCTGCCTTATCGAAATCGAATCTAATACAATTTTAAATCTGTGATAAGAAAATTTTTTATAAACTCGTAAATTAAGGTAACGGTAACGAGAGGGAAATTTTAAACTCGTTAACGTTAATTCACAAATGTAATTCGTTAATAGTCCGTTACTTCTCTAAAAGTTAACGAAAAAATTAACGAGTTAATTAACGGATTAACGCTTTAATAATGCGTTAATGCCCACCTTTGTATATATATCAGGGCTGCGGGTCTGTAAAAAAATTTCGACTCCGACTCCGACTCCTTAATTTCAAATTTGGATTTTCGACTCCGACACCGACTCCACTTAAACAAAAATTTTTCGACTCCGACTCTCTGACTTCACTTAAACAAAAATTTTTCGACTCCGACTCCGACTCCAGCAGTCAAATTCAAAATTTCGACTCTGATCAGCTTAGTGCTTACAAAGTTACAATAAAAATATTTTTTTTGTTTCAACTATTTTTTTTTTCGCTTTCTTTTGAGAATAAAAAATACTACACTTTCCAATGAATTTAATATCCAAATGCTATACGCGTAAAAATACCGTAAAGACTTAGAGGTTTGTAGCAGATATCCGCTCCGCATAATTTTTCTCACCCGCATCCGCCATTTGCATTCGGCATGAGTTTTCGAAACGGATAGTATTCATTTATGAATTTTGAGACTAAATGTAACTTTCTGTAACCCAAGATGTTCAGACTCGTTGGAAAAGTAGTTGGGTACATGTTTGAGAGGATGGGAGAAATAAATGAAGCTGTTTCCCCTTATGCTTCGAACAAACACAAAGGTGAAAGGCTTGACAGTTGATGATAATACGATTTTAGGTAATTGTATTACTCTTCTTAAACGGTTTGAAGAGGTAACTAAGACTATCTCAGAAAATTCTTGTTTGCCAGATGAGATTCCTCTAGTTGCAACGATGAAAGCTGCGCTAAATATATATATATAAAGTAAGGGACTTTCAAAGGTTGACAGAAACACTAATGCTGGAGATCAGATAATAATTAGCATTTCAAAATCGCAAAACCGGATTACGCATTCTGCCAATAGTAACTTTTTGGATCTTAAATACAAAACCAAATTCTTAAACCACGGTCAAAGGGTAAAATTTATTTAGTATGCCTATGTGTTGAAATGCTGCTAAAGCCAGAAATTTCACCAGCCAATAAAAGGGAAAAGATCGCAGAAACAGACACACATTACTATCTGTTAGCGAAATAGAAGCCACCAGTAAAAGTCTTGTTCGGTGTGTCATAACACTCTGTCATGATCGAAGATTATCCAAAATCGAAAACGTCTTTTGGAATCGCGATAAAGATCCATTGGTTTGATGGCCGTGATAATTGTAAAAGTTTTTCACATTTTGCAGCAGAACTCGGCATGGAATACTTAGCAATGCCCTTCAATAAGTGTAGCTTGCGAGCATCTTTTCAGCGATGCAGATCTCATTTACGAAGAAAAGAGAAGCAAAATCTCCCTTTAAAGAGCTCAGAAGCTTTAGTTTTTTTAACATAAATTGAGAATTATTAATTTCAAGTATTATTCTAACCATATAATCTTTTTTTTTCCAAATGGATTGAGGCTGGGAAAGAGTAGGGTGCAAAAGAGTTGCTGTCCATATCTCGCAATCTGGTAACACAAGTTATATTATTATATATATATTATATAGATATATATATATAATATATATATATATATATATATATATATATAATATATATATATATATAATATATATATATATATTATATATATATATATAATATATAAAAAAAAATATATAAATATATATATATCATATATATAATATATATCAGGAAGTGCTTTCGCCCTGTCAGTTGGTTCAACATCTTTTTTTGCGCCCGAA
Source organism: Trachelipus rathkii (assembly GCA_015478945.1). Lineage (NCBI taxonomy): Eukaryota > Metazoa > Arthropoda > Malacostraca > Isopoda > Trachelipodidae > Trachelipus > Trachelipus rathkii. The sequence continues at coordinate 8,868 of JABUQX010120514.1, read as the reverse complement.
ACTCTTAACCCTAGAGCATTTTAGAAACCATTTCTTTTCGCAATTGTTTCCGATGCCAGTCCTCTGGTTAAACACTCTCAGTTAGGGTTTTCGCCCTTTCAGTAGGACTAGCATTCTTCTTTCATTAGACTTCAAAACTCGTCCTAACCCCAGAGTCTCCTGTGATGTCCTCAGCGTGTAAGATTCTAACAAACTGCGTCAAAGAGTAATACAAGCAAAAGGAAAGGACCAGGTTGCTAGCTCTGTCGCCCATAACCATGCGAAGAAAATCTTCACTTGTCCTGACAGCTACGAAACTTCTTATTTCTTAAAAAAATATATATATATATATATATATATATATATATATATTATATATATATTAGTATATATATATATTATAATATATATAATTATATATATAAAATATATATAATATGATATATATTAAAGTACTTGTGGCTAAGACTCTAAAATCCTCATCCTCAATCTTGCCGTGAATAGGGATTTTTTACTATCCGCATCGCCGGATACGTTAAAAATCACCATCCGCCTACATTTAAGTAAAGACAAAATGAGTCAGCGCAGTGTCGCAACACATGACATACAAATATATTTCAGTTTCGGAAAAAATGTATAACCAATTATAAAGCAAATTATTTATTTCTTATTATTATAACCGCCATTTTAAAATTAACAGTTAATTAAAGAGGATTCAATTTAAATAATATAAAAAAACAACAATAATAATAAAAATAATAATCAATAATAATAATAATAATAATAATATTAATAATAAAATAATAATTTAATAATAATAATAATTAGTTCCATTAATTTTCGGACTCGACTCCGACTCCGGACTCCCGCTTACACAGGAATTTTTCGACTCCGACTCCACTTGCCACAGAACTTTCGACTCCGACTCCGACTTCCTTGGAAAATGCCACGACTCACGACCCGACGATACCGGCATCTTAAAGCTAGCCTTCGAATGAAATCATTATATATATATATATACTTATATATATATATATATATATATTATATCTATATATATATATATATATATATATATATATATATATATAATATATATATATACTTACTATATATATATATATATATACTTGATTGTTAGATAATAAAAAGTTACCCAATTTTCCAGTAAATTTGAAATTTTCTTTTATAAAGAAAAATTTATTGATGGAGAACAATTTTATTTTCCCTCTATATCCAATATTCATATATATATATATATATATATATATATATATAAAATATAATATATATATATATATAATAATTATATATAAAATATATATATATAATATATATGTGGTGTGTGTGTGTGTGTGTGTTATTCTTGCTTAAGGCGGTTTTCTTGGGACTTGACTTGTCTCATTTGCTGGCAGTTGATTTTCGTGTTGCATTTTATAATAAAGTAAATTAAAGTAGAGTTGTATTGTCCGCAGAATTTAGTTAACTAATGATTTTTATGCTAATTATAACTTTTTAGTTTATTTTTTAAGCACTATGAATATTTAATAAATATCAGCGATGTTGAGTAAAAAATATTTCGACTGATTTCGAGTTGGAATCGAAAACTTCTTTGAAGGTTGCTTGATCGAGTTGTAGTCCATTAAAATCCTTAAGATTAAATTCACAATTTTTTGACATTGAGTTTTCTTGGTTCAGAGATGCTTCCACTTTAATAGAAGGGTTACAAATATTTCAATTTATCCACATCCATTTAATGGAAGTATAAACTTGCAAGTTCCGTTGCTATCCAGTGAACTCTTTATTTCTGTATTTAATTTTGAACAGTGAACAATAGGATATCAGATTTAAAATAATCACTTTTTAAAGAAGTGCTTTATTTACAACAGTTTTAAATAAAACAAATATCATTATCTGCATAAAGGGTTTATTCACAACCTCGTCAGCATATATAATATCTATATAATATCTATAAATGAAATAAAATTCCCATTCATAGTTGATTGTAAACAGGTGTTTTACTTTTCTCTGCACAATATTAAAAGCTTTTCTAATTTCATCTTAATTTTAAAACGATGTGTTCAGTGTTTAATTCAGACTTTTTTTCCCGGGGGGTTATTAATTCATACCGGGGGGAGTGGAATATATATATATATATATATATATATATATATATATATATATATATATATATATATATATATATATATATATATATATATATATATATATATATATATATATATATATATATATATATATATATATATATATATATATATATATATATATATATATACGGTATATATATATATATATATATATATATATATATATATATATATATATAGCATAAAGAAGATATATATATGCTATATATATATATATATATATATATATATATATATATATATATATATATATATATATATATATAGTGTAATTAATAATATTAAATATTTTAAACAAGATGAATGCGTCTTGTCTTTTGGAAGGATCACTTTATCAATAAATTTCTATTCTCTAATGGACACATTAACAGTAAAGTTTGTCCCATACGATTCCTGGATTGGTGGTCATTGCATTCATGGTGCTGAGATCGTTCCACACTGGCAGTTGAAATAGGTACACACACATGCATTCAGCAATTTTTTCATATCCAATATCAGCTTTTAAAATAAACAAAAGCAACATCTGTACTAGAATTGTTAACTTATTGCGGGCAAAAGATTTAAAATCAGACAAAGCGTTTCCATTAATTCCAAACAGCTAAAGTTCTCACATACATTAATTAATTAATCTTCTATTTTTATCATTAAATCTTTGTTTCATTTCGTTTACTACCTTCCACAAACCTCGGTACTTTAAAAAAAAATTTACTTGTTTAAATTCTGTAATTCTCGAGGCCTTAATTTTCATATGCAGTCTATTATCTTCATTTTCAATAAATATAATGATTGTTTCAACCAACTGTTCTTAATAAGCTAAAGAGATGAGAGTTTGTTTCTTTGGAGAACATTACTTAAGTTCAGTGTTAATCTAAATAGCCAAACTCACTATAAAACAATATTAGTCATTTCTAAAAGAAACTATCAGATAAGCAAATCGGCACTGTCCTTGTAAATGTGTTCAGCATGCCATCATTATTAGATTGAAACATAGCCATCTACCATACGATAATTGCGAAGCCAACGCAACTGCAGCTTGGAATCTAAGGCAGGCTCTTCTAGTGATCTTGAATTTCATGTAAAATCTTTTTCTTTTAGAGAACAATGAAAAAGCTTGTAGATACTTTAACAACATGTAAAGCCCTCTTAATCATTGGAAACTTTTTTCAGAATTTGTGACGGCAATCGATAAAACGTGGGCTCTACAATGAATATATGTTGTTTCCCAAGTCCTTTCGCGCACCCTTACCACTGAAATTCGCAGCACCAAATAAAAGAACGTGATACCACTTTCGTAAGAAAGTTCTTTTAGTTTTTACATCAGTCATAGCTAAAATATTGATTCGTCAAGTGACCAACCATATAAAAACTTTCTCTTACTTATAAACTGGAGTTGGGACTACATAGCGAACTAACAGCATAAATTTGACTTTACTTATTTATACTGTGGATTCATCTGTCGCTGTTATACATCACCACTAAGTAAACATTATCTGAGTTTGTCTGTTATTCCACCAGAAAGCAATAACTCTGAAGCGGTTAAATTACTAATGGATGTCGATTCTCAATTTTGGCTACTCAAGAGGTTTATGTTTCCATTGGAAAATTACAGTGCTTATTGAACACTTTGAACATCCAGTAGCTCTAAAATTATTAAAAGGCACTGACATAAAACCCAACTGTTTTTTAGCAAATCTGTCATTTTTTAAATGCACTTCTAC
>JABUQX010120512.1:7500-10000 GCA_015478945.1 Trachelipus rathkii | reverse complement strand
AAGGAGGAGATGGGAGAGAATAAAATAGTGTTCTATGAGTTTCATATATAAGTTCATTATATATGAAGAAGAAGAATAATAATATATAAGAAGTCATTCATGATTTTGCTAATCGAAAATCCAGAAAAGTACCTCTTACAACGGTATAAGTTTTTTAAGTATGTTCGCATTTGTTAGCAAATTTTAAAATATTAAAATAACACATTATACTAACATTTCTGTTAATACCTATGCTAAATTTCTCTAAAGGGACCCCATATATCCTAAAGTGCCATGGGCTCCCACTTGGCTTAAGATTCCCCTGCTCTTGACATTACCCACCCATGACAACCTACAAGAACACCCTATACATCATTTAAGATCCCCTCCCTCTTCAGCTGCCCTCTACTACGGCGAACTCTTTAGAACCCTTCCCCTTAACCAAATAACAAATCTCTCTCAATGCACATTCATATACACTTTACCCACCAATACCTCGATAACAGCCCACCAAATCACCTCATAAACTTCGGTACCTCGAAATATCTTCAACTCAATACACACACTCCCACGAAAGATGCAGAAATCACCCAGATCTCCAGGAATTCAAACATAGGTTCCGACCTCCATCCCCACTCTCTGGTAGATGCTTAATAAAAATGAAAACTGCTGAACACATCCTACTAATATAACCCCACTCGCTCCATAGAGAAAACTCTATCAAATCTCCATCCTGAGAGATCTATGGCTCCGCCCGGTGGAGATTGCCGGCTTTCTGCAAATGGTATGAACCCCCCCAAAAAGGGGAGCCCAGGGGCAATAAATATAATATATATATTATATATATATATTATATATATATAATATATATATATATATACTATATATAATATATATATTATATATTATATATTATATATATATATATATATATCAACATATAATATGCCACGAGAAATAATGGTTGAAATGATTTGTGGTAGTGAGAACTTCAAAGAATGCATGAAAAGGAGGGAGATGATTTATGATATATATATATATATATATATATATATAATATACTAAATATATATATATATATATATATATATATATAATATATTATATATATATATATTACAATATATATATATTTTATATATAATATATATATTATATATTATATTATATATATAATAATATATATTAGGGTATATATATATATATATAGTATAGTATGATATAGTATATATATGAGTAGTATCGGTATAGTATGAGGGGTAGGAGTGAGTAGTAGTAGTGTATAAATATTATATAATATATAGTGATGGTAGATATAGGTAAGGGGTAGTAGGGGGTAGGGGGGTAGGGTAGGTATATAGTTAGGTAGGGTAGGGGGGGTGAGGGTTATGATAGGGTGAGTAGGTAGTAGGGGGAGGTGAGGTGAGTGATGAGTGAGGGTGAGAGTGAGAGTGAGTGATAGTGAGAGGTAGGTGATGAGGGTGGATGAGGATGAGGGTGAGGGTGAGGTGATGAAGGTGAGGTAGGGGAGGTAGGTAGTGAGGTATGAGAGTGAGGTGGAGGGGGTGAGTGTGAGGGGTGAATTAATATATAAATATATATATATATATTATATTGTGTTGATGTATTATATATACTATATATAATATATATATATAGTATATATATAATATATATATACTATATATATATATATTGATATTTATTATATCAACATATATATATACAGATATATCTATATAATATATATATATATATATATATATATATATATATATATATATATATATATATATATATATATATATATACTATATATATATATATATATATATATATATATATATATATATATATATATATATATATATATATATATATAATATATATATATATATATATATATATATATTATATATATTGTGTATGTTGTATTTTTTTTAATAGCTCACCACTAATCAATTCAATAAAAGGAAAACTCTCCCAAACCTAATGTAAATCTTTCAGATGAGCGTAGACGGAAACTTTGAAAAGAAAAAGATTAAATATAGCAAAAAAAAACATATGATGGTTGGGAGTTCCACAAAACAAAGATGGTTAGAAAGTAGGAGGCAAACAACAAGCAAGTTTGGAATTTTCAATCTTCACACAAAAGTAATGCGCGTGCAGACTCAAGTTTTGCTGCGAGAAGGGGGTCGCAGGGGTGGTGATATGCGAGATGTTAACCCCTTCTAGCACATACCGTTGTAGTACCTATATGTCTCAGGGATAGAGGGTCAAGGTAGTTAGAAATCTGGGACAATTTATTAGACTTTTAGCCCTAGAATTAACCCTATCCAAAAGAAGGGTGGAACCGGAGCCACCCAAATGTGAGAGCAGTACTCCATACAAAGGCGTAAAAGCCCCTTGCATAACAGGAGTAACTGTTCATGAGAAAGTAATTCCCGCAACCAGAACAGAACTCCCAGCTTCTTTGAGGTCACCTTAGCAACCGTTGCGATATGGGGTTTCCTGGACAATT
>JABUQX010120512.1:0-2500 GCA_015478945.1 Trachelipus rathkii | reverse complement strand
AATGTTTCGCGAGATGTCTTCTCTTTTGGAGAAGGCAGATTGACTAGTAGTAAAAAAGCCTCCTGTTAATTGTCTAAACGGCGATGCCCCTTGTCGAAGGTTCTGTGTCCGCTGGCGCGAAGTGAAATTTTTTTTCGTCTATTATGCAACCAATTTCTCGCAACGAGCATGTTGTGCGCATGTCGGCGATCCCTTGACTTTGGTCGGCTGCCTCCTGTAACCCCATGAGCACCCCTGATAAAATGCCGTGTACCCCCGGAGAGGGTTCCAACCACCCTCTCTGTGAATTTATAATATGTAGCGAAGTTTCAGCAGTGATTTTCCGAAGCAGCCAGGAGAAATTGTGAAATCGTCCGGAGATGCTTCTTTTTGGGGAGGCGATCGGACACTAGTTGGTAGGCCTCCTGTAGACATTGTTCTAACGGCGACGCACTGTTGTGCCAATGGTTTTCGAGTCCTGGGCGCGAGTGATTTTTTTTCGTCTTCTTAATTGCAAAATTTGTCGCAACAAGCATATTGTGCCCATGTCGGCGTTCCTTGACTTTGGTCGGTTGCTCCTGTAACACATGAACACCCCTGAAGAATGCCGTGTAGCCCCAGCAGGGGTTCCAACCATCCTTCTGTGGATTTAAATAAGTATCGAGTTTCAAAGCAACGATATTGTGAAGCAGGAGATTTGATAAATCTTTCGAAGATCTTTCCTTTTTCTGAGGAGGTGGTTCGGACTAGTTTGTAGAGCACCTCTACGATTGTCTACGGCGGACGCAATTTTGTCGATGATTCGAGTCTGTCACGAGTGAATTTTTTTCGTCTTATTATTGCAATTTGTCGCAACAAGCATCTTGTGCGCATGTCGGCGTTCCTTGACTTTGGTCGGTTGCTCCTGTAACCCAGGAGCACCCCAGAAGAATGACGTGTAGCCCCAGCAGAGATTCCAATCACCCTTCTGTGAATTTAAGTAAGTGTCGAGTTTCAAAGCAGTGATATTGAAGCAGGAGATTTGAAAAACTTCCGAGATGCGTTTCCTTTTACTAGATGGCGGATATGACTACGTGGTAGACGCCTTCCTGTATATTGTCAAACTGCGCGCTGTTGTCCGGATAGTTTCGAGTCCTGGCTGCGAGCGAATTTTTTTCTCTTATTGGCACATTTGTCGTAAGAAGCATGTTGTGCGCCTGTTGGCGTTCCTTGACCTTGTCGGTTGGTCCTGTTCCCATGAGCAACCGCCTGAAAACTTTCAGATGCCTTCTTTTTCCTGGGAGGTGGATCGGAACTAGTGGTAGAGCCACCTCTACATTGTCTAACGGCGACGCTGTTGTCGATGGTTCGAGTCCTGGAGCGAGTGAAATTTTTCTTCGTCTTATTATTGCAAATTTATCGCAACAAGCATCTTGTGCCCATGTCGGCGTGGCTTAACTTTGGTTTGGTTGCTCCTGTAACCCAGGAGCGATACCTAATCAAAATGCCCGTATAGCCCAGCAGAAGTTCTATATCTATACTTTATATCTGTACCTCTTATTCCAAGACCATAGTCCTCACTACTATAACATTAGCACAGGTATAGCATAACGTCATGTAAGACCTAGCACACTCCAAGACTTATTCCCTTTGCATCCACTAGGATTTAATTGCACCAGCATCTTCCTTCCATTCACAACTTTCATACTACATTTCTTGCATCATCGTTCCCTTTTCATCCACCATGATATCCTTAATATGTTGAGGCTCAAGACATTTGTTCAGCTTTTGCTCATGCATCTAACATAACTTTAACAGCAGAAGAACTATCCTCACTCAAAACCCTAACCTTACTCTATTCTACGTTTACTTTCAAACCCCTCCTTTTACACACCTGCCAAATCTCTCTCTACTAATCCCCTCAAAGCTATTTCAGATTCGCCACACTAAACTTAATCATCCGCATATAATAGGTAGGGCACCCTCCACTCTCTTTCATTCTCCATTACTCTAATACCATCCCTTGCTACGTTGTGTTGGTGGCTTGTTCTTAACACCAGATATCCCTTGCTTACCTACACCCACCTCTGATTCTTTTATAAACCCAATTCCATATATAATTTATTATATATGATTATATATTATATATATATATATTATATATATATATATATATATATATATATATATATATGATATATATATAATATATATATATATTATATATATATATATATTATATATATATAAATATATATATATATTATACAATATATATAATATATATATATATTATATATATATATATAATATATATATATATATATTATATATACTATATATATATATATTAATATATATATATATATATTATATATATAACCCCACCTCTGATTCTTTCATAACCCAATCCATATATATATATATTCTTTTTCAATTGAATCAATTCAAGCCTTTGATATATTTCTTTTACAATCCAAAAGAAAAATAATAATTACTTTTCTCCGGCTCCGGCTCCAACTCCGACAATAGTTTCTGCACT
>JABUQX010120511.1:0-30528 GCA_015478945.1 Trachelipus rathkii | reverse complement strand
CATTTCGAGGTATTCAAAGTTTTTACAACAAATGCTCATAAGCCTTAGAAATAAAAAAAGATGAGCTGATAGTTATACCATAAATGATAATCTAGACATTATTTGCATAACTGAGGCATGGGTTAATGAAGAATTATATGCGAGACTCCTTTCAGGAATATGAAATAGAAGGGATATTCACTTTATTTATATCAGCGTAGAGGAAAGAAGGGTGGTGGTGTTGCGCTTTATGTTAAAAGCAATATTTAATCTGTACTAATGACTGACTTTAAAACTTAATCAGATATTGAATCGGTATGGTTAGATATCCTTATGTTTAATAAATCATATAGAATAGGGCATTTTATAGACCTCCCCGGCCAGAGTCAAGAATTAGACTCAGAAATTGTAAAGAAATTGAGACAGCATGCCAAAGTAAAGAAAAAGGTATAATCATAATGGGTGATTTTAATTTCCTGGCATTCATTGATTCCTTGTCTAATATGCGACCATAGTAGTTCTGCATTCATAAATTGTATACTGGATAACTTTTTGAACCCAGATGCCGTTCCAAGAACCTCACAAGATACGATGCCACTATTGACTTACTATTAACAATGATGAAAGTAATGGTGGATGAAGTTAGAGTTGAGGAGAATTAGGACTTAGTGACCATAAATAAATAATTAGATTTAATATGAAAGTGATATCTGGGCCCAAAATCTGCAAGTTTAATAAGGAAAAGATCATAGATTTGCCGAAATGGCAATTTTTACCAAATTCGAAGACATGCCTTAGTACAACTGACTGGGATAAAGAGTTTAAAGACAAAACTGTTTTATCATGTGGAACATTTTAAACAAATTTTAATGAATATTCAGTCAGTATGTTTTAAAGATAAACCCATTAGCGTGGCGCAAAGAGAAAACCTTTTGGTGGAATTAGAGAGATAAGAGAGAAAATTAATGAAAAGCGTAAGATGTTTAAAATATTCAAGGGTAGTAATAGGGAAAATGATTTAGAAAAATTATAGGAAAATTAGAAATGAACTTAACAGTCAATAAGAAAGGCAAAAGAGAGAGAGGCAGAAATTAATTAGCAAGGAATAGTAATAAAGACCTGAAGAAGTTTTTAGCTTTATAAATTTAAAAGTAAAGAATAGACGATTTGGTCCAATTAAAATGATGAAAATTTACGTGAGTTCAGATAAGGAGTTGGTGAACATTTTCAATGCTTATTTTCCTTCAGTGTTTACTGAGGAAAGATTAGGATAATAGTTTGGAGACTTAATAGTTCTTGTATGCAGATAACAAATAAGACATTACAGGAATTTGAATGAGGTAAAAGATATTAAACGTTTAATAGATCATATTGATCCAAGTAAAGCTTGCAGGCCCTGCATGGTATTAATGGGTAGAATTCTGAAAAGAGTTGTAGTTTTCAGCATTTGCAAAGCACTGTATCTTGATTTTTAAGCGATCTATAACATTTTGGTGAGGTACCAATGACTGGACAAAACAGCATATGTTGTGCGCCATTTATAAGAAAAGGTAGTAAGGAAGATTTTGGGAAATTATAGGCCAGTTAGCTTAAACATCTCTGGTTTGTAAGTTTCTGAAAAGTTTACTGAAAGGTCATTATAGAGAAATATTTAAAGATAACAAGGTATGTATGCTCCCAGCACAGTTTTCAGAAAGGGTAGATCATGTTCAGACAAACCTTTTAGAATTTATGAATACATTTACTGACTCCATTTGACCAAGGAGATTCCCAGTTGATAATTGGGTATATTTAGACTTCTGTAAAGCCTTTTTGATAAGGTTCCAAACCATATTAAGGCTGCATGAAAAAAGTTTATGCAATGTGGTATAGGTGGAGTGGTACATGGTTGGATTAAAAGAGTGGTTGCGCAAATAGAAAACAGTGTGTACAACTTAAATGCAACTAAAATCATCATGGCGAAATAGCTGAAGAGTGGAATGTTTCCACAGGGTTTCAAGTGCTGTGGGCCACTATTGTTCTCATTAGTTATATAATATGATTTAGCACCAGGGACTCTAAATGCAAGGTTTCTAAGTTTGCAGATGATACTAAAGTGGCCACCTCCGTTAGGAATAGTGAAGGATGCATAAAGATTCAAAATGATCTTGATACACTTCTTGGGTGGGCAGATAAGTGGCAAATTGAATTTTAATAGTAAAAAAGTGTAAGGTTCTTCACCTAGGTTACTCAAATAAAAGTTTTAACCACGATATGAATGGGGATTGGCTTGAGTCTGTTGGACCAAGAAAAAGATTTGGGTGTGATTATAAGCAGTAATTTGAAAGTAGCTAATCAGTGTTTGGAAGCTAGAAATAAAGCGAATAAGATGCTGGGCATAATAAATCGCAATGTTGTTTACAAGAGCAAGGAAGTAATTAAGTAAACTGTATAATACGCCTATGTTTAGGCCACAGTAACTAGAGTAATTGTGCACAAGTTTGGGCCCCTTATTTAAAGAAAGACTTAGATATGCCAGAGAGAGTGCAACGTTAGAGCAACTAGGATGATTCTGGGTTTTGAGGGTAAGAGCTATGAGGAGAGCTGAAGGAGTTAGGAATGTTTTTCTGTAGAAAGGCGCGATTTCTCAGAGGGGACATGAATACAAGTCTACAAAATATTTGCATCTATTGATAATACAGAGCCCACATAAATTTTCATAGTAGAAAATGGACAGGTGACCAGGGGGCATAATAAGAAAAATTAAGAAGAAAGCATGCCATCTTGCTATAAGAAAGATGCATTCATAATAGGGTTGTTAAATTTTGGAATAGGCTGCCACAGGAGGTTGTTGAGTGTGGACTCGATTGCAACATTTAAGAAGGGGTTAGATTCGTTTATGGATGGGTGGGTATCATATAATATATTTGGACGAAGCCAAATTGGCGGGTTTTTAGTTGTAGTAGTTATTAATGTTAGATGGCCTGTGTGACCATCAACTTAGTTATTAATGCATGTAGGATGGTTGGGTATCATATATTTTAATTAATTTTAATTTACTTAATTTATAATATAATATATACTATATATATATATATATATATATATATAATTATATATATACTATTATATATTATATATATATATAATAATATAATATATATTATAATATATATATATATATCATTAGTTTTGATTAAGCCAAATGGTGGATTTGTAGTTACAAAAATTTGACAAAGCCCTAGGGTGCTTTTGTGGATTTGCATGAGCATGTTGGGTAATTGGTTCTATTTACTCTAGCATAGGCCATGTGGCTTCTTACTGTCCTCTATATTCTTAATGTCTTAAATGTCTTAATGTAATAAGTAAACTGTATAATAGCTAGTTAGGCCAGTTAGTGTGGGCACACAAGTTTGGGCCCCTTATTTTAAAGAAAGACTTAGATATGCTAGAGAGAGTGCAACGAAGAGCAACAAGGATGGATCTCTGGGTTTGAGGGTAAGAGCTATGATGAGAGGCTGAAGGAGTAGGAATGTTTTCTGAGAAAGGCGATTTCTCAGAGGGAACATATACAAGTTACAAAATATTTACATATCTTTTGATAATACAGAGATCAATAAATTTTTCATAGGGTAGAACATGGACAGGTGACCAGGGGGCAATAATAAGAAAATACAGAAGAAAGGCATGCCATCGTTGATTATCAAGAAGCATGCATTCATTTTATAGGGTTGTTAAATTTGGAATAGTCTGCCAGAGAGGTTGTTGAGTTGACTCGATGCAACTTTAAAGAAAAGCGTTGATTCGTTTATGGAATGTTGAATCACTATAATATATTGACGAAGGCCAAATTGCGGGTTTTTAGTTAGTAATATAGTTATAGTTAGATGGCATTGTGACCATAACTCAGTTATTTAATGCATTAGATTGGTTTGGATCATTTTAATATCATTAGTTTTGAACTAAGCCAAATAGGGATTTGTGTAAGTTATAGCAAATTGACAGCCTAGGGTGCTTTGTTGCGATTTGCAGAGCATGTTTGCGGTAGTGGGTTGACTGGGTACAGTCTCGCATAAGGCCCATGTGCTTTTTACTGTCTCTATATTCCTAATGTTCCTAAAAGAAGGCGATAAGTAACGTGGACCGAATTGCCCACGATTTTGGGGGGGGGGGCGGGCAATTCGGTCCACTTCAATTTTCACATCCCTAAGAATCCTCAATTAAAGTGTTTTATTTAATAAACTATGATAAGTCAGTTTTCATTTTTTAAACATAATGTATTACAATATATATTAAAGGAAATTGGTGTTCTAAAACGTAATAAAAAAACGTAATTAAAATTGTTCGAGTTTGCGTTTCGTTTTTGTCAAACTGCAAAATCCGTAAAAAAAAGGCTCGCCTAACGTAAGGAATTTCCTTAATTCTTCTGTAAGGTTGCCATTCTTTTTTATTCTGTATTTAATACAGAATTAAGGAAATTCTTTTACGTTTGGTGAGCGTTTTTTTTACGATTTGCGATGTTTGACAAAAATGGAACGCAAACGCTTGGTTGGAACCAAAAAAAATAACGCAAGCTCAAGGTTTACGGTTCTCTTTTTAAACATAATGGTTTTACAATATTATTTTAAGAAATTGGGTTGAAAAACTAATAAAATGTTTTCAGTTGCGTTCGTTTTTGTCAAACGCAAATCGTTAAAAATGCTCACCAAACGTAAGAATATTCTTAATTCTTTTGTATTCTATATTACACAGAATTAAGAAATTCTTTACGTTTGGTGAGCATTTTTTTTTACGATTTTGCGCTGTTTGACAAAAACGAACTGTTAAATGTAAAAATTCTGTAAGGTTGCAATTTTTTTTTATTTTATATTACACAGGATTAAGGAAATTCTTTACGTTTGTTGTGAGCGTTTCTTTACGATTTTGCGCTGTTTGACAAAAACGAACACAAACGCTGTTTGACAAAAAACGAATTGGCCAAACTCGGAGCGTTTTAGGCATATTAGCGTTTTCGTAAGAACCAATGCTAAGAACGGAAACTGCTTAAGGATCTGGGCAACATCATCAGCAAAGCTATCCCTTTGCTATCCCTGCCGTGTTACTTTGCGTAAGTGTGAACCATCTTGCTGAAAAAAATTGTACAAGTTAATTAAAGACATAAATGACATAAAGACATAAAGACATAAAGAAAATAGAGACAGTAAAAAGCCACATGGGCCCATCGAGACTGTCCCAGTCAACCCCACTTTACCACCAAACATGCTCATGCAATCCACAAGCACCCTAGTTGCTGTCAATGTTGTTGTAACTTACAAATCCACCCAATTTGGCTTACGTCAAAAACTAATGATATATAAATATGATACCCAAACCATCCACATGCATTTATAACTAAGTTATGGTCACACATGCCATCTAACTATAACTATATCACAACTAAAAACCCGCAATTTTGCTTCGTCAATATATTATATGATTCCCAAACCCATCCATAAAACGAATCTAACCCTTTCTTTAAATGTTGCAATCGAGTCACCTTCAACAACCTCCTCTGGCAGACTATTCCCAAATATTAACAACCCATTACTGAATGCATGCTTTCTTATATCAATGGCCATGCTTTCTTCTTTAATTTTCTTAATTATGCCCCCTGAGTCACCTGTCCATGTTCTATATGAAAAAATTTATTAATCTCATGTATATCAATAGATGTAAATATTTTTGTAGACTTGTATCATGTCCCCTCATGAGAAATCGCCTTCTACAGAAAACATTCCTAACTCTCAGCCTTCTCCCTCAGAGCTCGCAACTTCAAACCCAGAAATCATCTTGTTTGCTCTACGTTGCACTCTCTCTAGGCATATCTAAGTCTTTCTTTAAATAAGGGCCCAAACTTGTGCACAATACTCTATTACTGCCCTAACATACGCATATTATAACAGTTTACTTATTACTTCCCTGGTTCTTATAAACAACATTGCGATTTATTAAGCCCAGCATCGGGCATTCTTGATTAGCTTTATTTCTACCTTCCAAACACTGATTAGCTACTTTCAAGTTACTGCTTATAATCACACCTAAATCTTTTTCTTGGTCCACAGACTCAAGCCAATTTCCATTCACATCGTAGTTATAAATCTTTTATTTGATTAACCTAGGTAAAGAACCTTACACTTATTACTATTAAAATTCATTTGCCACTTATCTGCCCAACCCAAGAAGTTTATCAAAGATCATTTTGAATCTTTATCCATCCTTCACATTTCCTAACTGAGGTGGCCACTTTAGTAATCATCTGCAACTTAGAAACCTTGCATTTAAGTCCCTGGTCTAAATCATTATATATATATATATTTAACAATATTGGCCCCAGCACTGAACCCTGTGGGACACCCCTCTTCACTATTTCCCATGATGATTTAATCCCATTTAGTTGTACACACTTGTTTTCTATTCGCAACCTCTCTTTAATCCAACCATGTACCACTCCAACCTATACCACATTGCAATAACTTTTCATCAGCCTTATGTTGGGGACCTTTACCAAAAGCTTTACTAAAGTCTAAATATCACAATATCAACTGGATCTCCTCCGTCAATGCAGTCAGTAATGTATTCATAAATTCTAAAAGGTTTGTCTGACATGACCTACCCTTTCTGAACCGTGCTGGGAGTCGCTACATACCTTGTTATCTTCTAAATACTTCTCTATATGACCTTTTAGTAACTTCCAGAACCTTTACAAACCAAGATGTTAAGCTAACTGGCCTATAATTTCCCAATCTTCCTTACTCCCTTTCTTATAAATAGCAAAACATATGCTGTTTTCCAGTCATCTTGGTACCTCACCAAATGTTATAGATCGTTAAAAATCAAAATTCAGTGCCTTTGCAATGCTGGATACTACCCTCTTTCAGAATTCTACCATAATATCCCATCAGGCCCTGCAGCTTTACCTGGATCAATATGGTCTTATAAACGTTTAATATCTTTTACGTCAAATCGCCAGGAGACTTTGATACATGCATACCAGAACTATTAGTCTCCCAAACTATTATCTAATCTTCCTCAGGTAAACACTGAAGCAAAATAAGCATGGAAATGTTGACCAACTCTTATCTGAACTCACTAAATTTTTCCCAATTTTAATTGACCAATTGTCCACTTTCTTACTTTTAAATTTATAAAAAGCTAAAAAACTTCTTCGGGTCCCTATTACTATTCCTTGCTAAATTAATTTCTGCCTCTCTCTTTGCCTTCCTTATTAACTGGTTAAAGTTCAGTTTCTATTTTCCCTTTAATTTTCTAAATTCATCTTCCCTAATTGCTATCCTTGAATATTTTAAATCATCTATGCTTTTAATTGATTTTCTCTCTCATCTCTCTTTGTCCACCAAACAGGTTTTCTCTTCGCCACCCTAATGGGTTTATCTTTAAAACATACTGTCTGTATATTCATCAAATTTTGCTTAAAATGTTCCTACATGATAAAACAGTTTTGATTCTTTAAACTCTTTATCCAGTCAATATATACTAAGCATGTCTCGTAATTTGGTAAAATCACCATTTTTCGGAAATCTAAGATCTTTCCCTTATTAACTTGCAGTTTGCGTCCCAGATATCACATTCATATTAAATCTAGTTATTTTATGGTCACTAAGTCCTAAATTCTCCTCAACCCTAACCTCATCCCATCATACTTCATCGTTGTTAATATTAAGTCAAATAGTGCATCGTGTCTTGTGGGTTCATGGACCATCTGTCTCAAAAAGTTATCTAGTAATACAAAATTTTATAAATACTGAACTTACTATGGTCCGATTTAGACAAGGAATCCCATTTAATGCCAGAAAAATTAAAATCACCCATTTTGACTATACCTTTTTTCTTTACTTGTGGCATGCTGTCTCCAATTTCTTTTACAATTTCTGAGTCTAATTCTTGACTCTTGCCAGGAGGTCTATAAAATGCCCCTATTCTATTATGACTTTTTATTAAACATAAGGATATCTACCCATACCGATTCATTATCATGATTATTTTTAAAGTCAGTCATTAATACAGATTGAATATTGCTTTTATTAAGGGCCACACCCCCACCCTTCTTTCCTCTACGCTGGTATAAATAAAGTGAATATTTCCGTCTATTTTATATTCCTGAACGGAGTCTCCATATAATTCTTTCATTAACCCATGCCTCAGTTATGGAAATAATGTCAAGATTCTCATTTTATGGTATATAACTAATCAGCTATCTTTTTTTATTTCTAAGGCTATGAGCATTTTGTGTAAAAAGCATTTTATATTTCGAATGCTGTTATTTTTATTGCTTTCATCCTTATTTGAGCCTGTAACACTAGTTTTATTTATATTACCACTATTACCGTTACCATTGCTATTATTTGTATCCAGATTTAGCCCATCCCCCCCAACTTTACCTAGTTTTTTGCTAAACAAGTCTCCAAACTGGTACTGAAAAGCCCAACACCTTTACGACTCAAGTGAACTCCATTTGCTGCAAAAAGATCTTTATCCAGAAATTCTCACAAAATCCAAAACCTAATTATTTTCTTAAAAACATTAAATTCCTAATCCTTTCATTAACACCTAAGCCCAACTCCCCCATTCCTGACCTGCAACTAACCTAGGGTAAAATTCCCGAAATCATGCACCTTCTTCCACTAGCTTTCATTTTCTGAATCAATTCTCCTTATAATCTGCTATTAATTCTTCTGACCTCCTATGGTCCTCATATCATTTGTACCCACATATGCACAATCACATACTGAATCCAACATTGTAGAATCAATCCTCTATCTTTAATCCTATCCACGATTCATCATCTGGCACCTGGATAAACATACTCTCAATCGTTTCCTTTTTATTTCTTACTTTGAAAAAAGTTTCCTATCTAGGTATCGTATCTTAGAGTCTCCAATTAGCAATTTATCAGTCTTCCCTTTTAGAAAACTCAACATAACCATTGGCACTCTCTGATCCCTTCCCCATTCTGGAAGACAGGTCGAACCTGTTACTGCCCAGGTAACAGGCTATTGACTTTCGAGATCTCATCTTTAACTATTTTTTAAATCTTAAAACTTTATATTCATCTGCAGACCTATTTTCAACTACTTTATCCTTTCCCCCCCATCTTCCTGCATAGGTGAATCCTGTTCCTATCTACCCCTATATCCCGCTCCCTCCTCGCCTCAACATCCCTCTAACCTTTTTCTGATTACTTCCCCCTTTCTCAACTCCAAATTACCAGCTTCTTTCCAATTACATTCATAATTGCACTCAGAACATTTGAATCTCCTTCCTTAGCAACACATTCTCTGCATTTACAACACAAGCAGGGCAGTTATTCACATATTCATCTCTCACACCCACAGTTATCACCAGAGCATACATACTTTAATATTATCTACCTTTACTACCTTGTACCTACAATTTACCAACTACAGTTTAAATTTCACTAAAGCCTTTTCATAAAATAAACAATATTCTTTAAAACAAAGTTTAAAATTTTTTAACAACTAGTTTACTAAATATCACTGAAGCCTGAAAAGAAATTAACTAATATCTTAAAACAAGTTAAAAATTCTTGAACAAGCTTTTATACTAGCTTAGCCCAGGCCAGGCGATATATAATTTTTTTTTTTTTTTTTTTTTTTTTTTTTTTTTTTTTTTTTTTTTTTTTATGGTTAGGCCTAACAGTAGTCCAACTTGTACCAATTATTTCACCAGGAAGAAATTAATATCTTAAAACAAGCTTGAATATAGTATAGCCTAGGACCTTAGGCTAAGTCTCATTAATAAAAAATTATAAAATAGGCCTAACTTAGGCTATGGCTCTGGTAAACTTAATTTAGTTTAAATTACCACAAAATTAATATAACAAGTTTAGGACTATAGTTTAAATGCAGAAAAACTATTTAATAATTCAAATAAACCTGCAAACACACAGTATACAAGAAATCTCTTACTACTCATGATTCATGAATGATGGGAATGATTCAAGTGCTAAACATTATCATAAAGGAATTTATAGCAGCAAATATTTATTTTGAAAATTAGAAATAACAAACTAATATTCATAATAAACTTGTGGGAAGAAAAGAACAGAAAAGTTTTAAACCTGGACCGAATTGCCCATGTTACAATTTTTATAATAAAACATATTTACCTCTTGCCTGAATGACTGCAACGATTGCATTAAGGTTATGAACTATTTTTAAGTACTATATCTTGGTACCAATAATGTAGTACAATTATTTTGACCTGTATGATTCTTAGCAATTAGCCTAAAATTTACCCGATTTTATAGTGCTCAGAAAAAGAAAAAATCACAAAATTAATGGACTTAAATTAAAAGGTTTCATAAAAAATGAATACCTAAGACATAAAAGAACATTATTTTACATCGTTAAAGATATATTTTACATCGTATAGGCTATTTTGAGCCACATGGACCGAATTGCCCCACGTGGTCCGAATTGCCCCACATGGACCGAATTACCCGTTTTACAGGTATATATATATATATATATTATAAATATATATATATATAATATTATATATATATAGTATATATATATATATATTATAATACTATATATACCGTACATATATATATATATATATATATATATATATAATATATATATATATATATTAATACTATATATATATATATTAATATTATATATATTATAATATTATATATATATAATACCGTATATAATATAATATATATATATATATATTAATATAATATATATATATATATATAAATATATATATATATTAAATATATATATTATATAATAATATAAATACTATATATATACCGTATATATTATATATATAATATATAATATATATATATAATATTATAATACATCATATATATATATAATTATAATATATAATTATATTAAATGATATTTTGTACTTAATAATTTAAAAGAACAATATCCAAATTTTTCTTCCTTTACAGATTATTTAATGAAAATCACACTGACTGTATTGCACATATTCTTACATGTTTGAATTTTTATATGGCCTACAACACTCAGGAAAGAATTTAGGCAAATTATTTAAGAAACTTAAATCCGAATAACGAATCCAATATACCCGTATTTAATAAAAAATAACAGCTCAATTTTATTAAAACACACAAATCAGTATAAATAATATTTTTATTAATAAATAAATATGAAAGAGTATTATTACTAACTCCACAGAGATACTGTACATTCCCACTAATAGAAGGCAAATACAACTTGTCTGCAGAGGCAAATTTATAGGTAGCTTAGAAGACGACTCATCAAGTGAGTCTGGCAGACTCTGATTGCAAGAATGAATCAATGAGTAAGTAATTGAAATAAATAATTAAATAAGTTCGGTATAACGAGGTGATCAAGTTAGGCATAAAATTAATTTAATTAGTTAATTAATATATATTATTATTTCTTGCTAATATAATTTAAATATGGGGATTCTTAAAAAAAAAAATGACTGCTACTAGAGTCAGAAGGCAAATACAGAGTTGCCTAGAGCTAAAGAAAACTGAATTATTTTTTTAACTCGGAAATGTAATAGTTGGCCCTATCGTTAAATATTAAAAAAAAGAAATAAAACTTGAAATTTGTATAGGCGGCTCAACAGATCGCCTTATCGAACGAAAATTATATATATTTTAATAATTATATATACCGTATATATATAATATATATTATATAGTATATAATAATATATAATATATATATATATATATATAATACCGTAGACGGGTAGGTAATCGGAGATCACTGGGGGCAATTCGCGTCCACAGTGGGGCAATCGGGTCCAGTGGCTCAATAGACCTATACAATTGTAAAAATATTATCTTTAAGATGTAAAATAATGGTATTTTTAGTTCTTAGGTATTTAATTTATGAAACCTTTAATATTTAAATCCATTAATTTTGTGATTTTTTATTTCTTTTTCTGGAGCACTATATCGGGTAAATTTTAGGCCTACTGCTAAGAATCATACAGGTCAAAATAATTGTACTAAATTATTGGTACCAAGATATAGTACTTAAAATAGTTCATAACCTTAATGCAATCGTTGCAGTCATTCAGGCAAAGATAAATATAGATTTATATTTATAAAATTGTAACATAGGGGCAATTCGCGATCCAGGTTATAAAATTTTGCGTGGGGCAATCGGTCCACATTGAAATCATTAAATTAAATTAAATTTTTTTAATACTCTTTTACAAAAAAATGTGTGTCCGAAATATAATGTTTAAAATAATTTTTACACTATATATACCAGCAAGATAGGTAAGGTAAAAGTTTTCAACTTAGGCCTAATTAACCTATACAAATTTTTTTCAGCAAGATGATTCACACTTATGCAAAAGTAACACGGCAGATACCAAAGGATACTCGATGATGATGTATGCCACGACCCATAACCAGTTTTCTTCTTGCATAGGTTCTTATACGAAACGTAATATGCCTAAAACGCATCGAGTTATGCATTTGTATTTATAACATTACAGTTCGTTTTTTGTCAAACAGGGCAAAATCGTAAGAAAACGCTCACCAAACGTAAAAAATTTCCTTAATTCTGATGATAATATAAAATAAAAAAAAGAATTGCAACCTTACAGAATTTAAAAACATTACAGTTCGTTTTTGTCAAAGTGAAAAATCGTTAAAAAAAACGCTCACCAACAGTAAAAGAATTTCCTTTAATTCTGTGTAATATTATAAATACAAAAAGAATTAGGGAATTCCTTAACGTTGGAGTGAGCATATTTCGATTTTGCGATTTGACAAAAACACGAATGCAAACTCGAACATTTTATTAGTTTTTTCAAACCCAAATTCTTAAAATAATATTGTAATCCCATTATGTTTAAAAATGAAAACTAACACGCTTGAAGCTTGGTTCATTTTTGTCCAAACAGCGTTTGCGTTCTTTTTGTCAAACTTAGCGCAAAAAATACGTAATAAAAACGCTCACAAACGTAAAGAATTTCCTTAATTCTGTATAATACAGAATAAAAAGAATAGTCACCCTACAGAATAAAGGCAAAATCCTAGACATTTAGAGCGAAGCGATATTTTTTACGATTTTTGCCGAAATGTTGACAAAACGAAACCGCAAACATCGAAACATTATTACTTTACGTATTATCGAACCCAACTTCTTAAAAATAATATTTTAATACCATTATGTTTAAATGAAAACTGACTATCATAATTTATTAAATAAAACCCATTAATTGAGGATTATCTTAGGGATGTGAAAAATTGAAGATGGCCGAAATTGCCCCACCCCCCAAATCCGTTGGGGCAATTCGGTCCACGTTACTTATCGGCTTCTAACATTAAATACTATATTATTACACGTGCCAACGCAATTTATTAACTAATTTTATTCTAAAGGATAACAATATACCATACTAAACATTAACAATCCCATAAAAAAAATAATAAAGTTCCATAAACCTTAAGCATCTTGTAGATAACTCTGATTTGGACCAAATGCCCCGTATTATACGGAGTAATAATACCATAGGATATATATAAGTATATAATATTATATAGATATATAAATATAATATATATATATATATTAATATATATATATTATATAATATATATAAAACATATATATAATATATATACCGTATATATATATATATATAACCGTATATATATATATACTGACTTATTTAATATTTTTTGGGTTCACTTAAAAGGGCAAAGGATAGGCCAATTTTGGGCCTATCTGCACTACCCTATGAAAAGCCGCCACTGTATATATATAAAATATATATATATATATATATATAATATATATATATATATAATATATATAATATATATATATTAATAATAATATATATAAGATATATATAAATATATATATATATATATTACATACCCATATATTAATATATATAATATATATATATTTATATATAAATTATATATATATATATAATATATTAATAATATATATAATATATATATATATATATATTAATTATAATATATATAATATTATATAAATCATATAATAATAATATATAAATTAATTAATAATAATATACTTAATATAATATATATATATATAATATATATATATAATATTATATATAAATTATATAATAATATGATTTCTTTCGAAGGCTCCCTGTTAAGCAGCTGACTTAATATTCAACTAGAGATTCCCATTTTATTAAAATAATAAGCAGATCAGTAGAGCAAACTGTTAATATCTCTAGAGTCAAAAAAATTATTTCCGTTTCAGAAAAACTAGGCAACCTCTGGGCAGTCAAAAGGTAACCCCAAAAGACTGCATAACCAATGCTACCACAGTCTTCTGTAAGTTAATTATAACTAATTGTTTTGTGGTTAATAATAATACAGATATCCCTATTAGTTTGTAAGAAATTTCTGGAATTATAATTAGTATTTTTTTATAATTGATAACATAGGATAATAAATGATACGTATTACAAATAAACAATACAGCTAAATAATTATAAAAGCACTGAATATTCACTAGTTTATTTAGTTTTTTTAGGGAATTTCAACAACCCAAATTAATAGCAACCTTACATTATGGCACTGAAACTACTTATTTACAATGAATGATTTTTTATTTAACATGAAGACCCCCAAGAAGTTCTACAAAGATGATATTGATCTCTGTGTATTACAGTATACTCATTTAAAGTAACAAATTTCGAATGAATAATCCAATCACTAATCACATGAAAACTAATCATTTCAAAATTTCTAGTATTTAAAGTTTAGTTTTACTTGAACTGCTGAGCAAAGGAAAGAAGATTACTTATATAGAAGGAATTTCTAAAGACATTATCAATCGACTTTGTGCCAAAGTAATATTATTTACCCTAAACATTATATTCCCATGAACACTTGGGCACCTTAAGCAAAGGACAAGATCAATGAACAACAAAGTCCTCAGAGTAACATGTTTTCATATTACTCACAGGTATTAGAAGTATCTATAGATACGGTTTCTAGACTGCTACACACTTGATTTATCACTCCATTTTATTTGATTAACAGGACTTCTTATGCACAATAGTGCAATGTTTTAGGTACACACATAGAATATTATGACATATTTAGTTTATGCTAATTGTGATGAATTAAGGTTAAAGGCAAATTTCCCTTACATGTCTATCACTATCGTAGCTGTCAGTTGACTCTGCATAATCAACTTCTGCTAGCTTACGTTTTACTGGTCGTTTGACATTACTTGGACCAGGCTGATCTAAGATACTGTCTTTGTTTTGATTTTCTGGATTTTCAAAAGTAGATGTAGTGATGCATCTTCAGGGAGCAATTTTGGAACCCCGCCCTCCTCTGCCCCTCTTACCTCTGCTGCTGTCTGATCCAAATCTTGCTTTTTCAAGCCGGTTTGTAAATGCTTTACACGTAATAGGTGTGTAGAGAGTGGCGATTCCAGTGTGGTAGAGGTAGAATGCATTAGAAGAGGATGGTGTTAACTGTAAACCTTGGTCATGTTCAGTTTCTGTACCAAATCTACACTTACAGGGTTCACACTGAAATTTTGAATTTGATTTCCCTGAATTTCCCTGACCAGCGTGTTTGTTACTTTTGGCATATAAAATATCTATTAATCATTATTCCAGCCTATTTACTCAGTTCATACATTAAATTATTGAAAATTTACTTAGAAACTGTTCATCATCATGGATGAATTTAAAAAATTATTTTATTTTTTAGTATCAGATCCTATACTTCCTCATAGCCGGCCAACGCACTCCTTTTTTATTTTTTCCAAAAGTAAGAAGTTTTATTTTATACAAAAAGGAATAATTAAAAGCTTACATTAATGGACTACGGTGAATAACGTCCACTGTGATCACAAAAGTTCTAAATGGGGAATTTAGGTTAACTTTCTTTCTCAAGTACCGTATCGAATTTTTTTATTTTAGCGTCTTCTTTTGTCAAAGCTTTCAGTTTTTAACATCTTTTCTCTGCTCTTTTCAAAGTTTATATCTGTTAATGGCATAATTTATCTTTTTTTCAACCTGTTATTTTAACTTTTCTTCTTGGTTCTGTTTTGACTCTGAGTTGTTCTTCATATCTCCCCTATGGGCATCTCTGACATTTGTCAACATTTATGAGTGATAGGACTTTATGAATACTTTTCTGAGATCTTAGTAGCTTGTGTGTCCACTGCTTCTTTGAGAAATCTAGATACTATGTTCATTCAGAGTATTTCTCAACTAAAATTGCTTAATTATAGAAACCCTCCTTCACTGTCGCATTTTCCTTGCAAAAATATCAGTCCTAATTAATAATTTGCAGTATTATTAGTGGCATTGATTGCTTGGTTTCTATAGAAAAAAAAAACTAATTCAAGAATTAAGTTAGAAAGACAATCACCATCAAAATAATTTGAATTTTAATTCAAGGTAGAATGAGCTTTCACTGCAAAGTAGAAGTTGTTTGTGCTGTTTGCTTTCTAGAAAATAATAGGGAAGCAAGTCCATGGTTAATCGCTATTTACATTTGCATCAGCCCCATTTAAAATTGTATAATCTGTAGGTTTTATTATGTTATGTAGTATCTATATTTTATTGTCCATTTAATGTTTAATTATTATTTTCATTATTTAGTTTAAATATGGTTCAAAAAAAAAATATTTTCTTTTTTAATTCATTAGGTATTTTTTTTAAGGTATGGCTATAGAAAGAAAAGAATAAAAGCAAAATTTATAAAATAGTCACGAAAAACATGGTGTGCAAACCTAATATAAATTTAATAGCGGGTCTAATAATTTTATTAAATGCATTGATTTTAAATATCTAGATGGAAGCATTTTCTTGCTGGTCAAAGTCACCCCAGGACTTAGAAAGACCCCCAGTCAAAGTTACCCCTAAGACTTTGACCTCTATAATTTTTTGTTTTGTTTTTAAATTGTACTAATCTAGTACTATATTATTGTACCTAAGGCCTTTCTACATATGTTTCATTAAATAAAGTTGTTTCTCTTACGTGCAGATTTTTTTTTATATTCACCATGTTATACTAAAGGGTGAAAAATGAAATTTTTTGAGGATACACAAACAAATGTAAATATTTTTTTTTATAGGCCTATTTACAATTTCACTAATGATATAGTTTATTCTTTTAGTACAATCATTAATGTTCAAAATCTACGGCAAGCATTTTCATGTTTCTCTAAAAAATTTTGAGTTATGGCTCAATACAGAAGAGGTCAAAAATGGTCAAAGTCACCCCGGTATATAGTTATATATTATATATATATATATATATAATACTATATATATTATATATATATATATAATATATATATATAATATATAATATATATATATTATTATATTATAATGTTGAAATAATTTATTCTATTAAATGAAGCAAATGACTGGAAATTTTGAACATTTCAGTCAAATCTCTTTATATCTCTAATGATCGAAAAATAATGGTAAAATTATGTTGTTTTTATTTATTATAAAATTTAGGATAGTTTCTTCTTTTAGTTTAGTTAAGTCTTTCCTTGGTAACACATGTTTATGGAGGTTTGCTCCTATGTGGAGAAAAGTGAGTAAATACATTCTTTTGTTTTCCTATTTTAGGCTTTACTACACCTACATTTTTGGAAGAAAGTGTTCTTCGTATTTAGCTTCTAGCTCTCCAATTCCTATTCCAAATAATTTGTTACCTCCTTTGGAGGTAAGTCCATATATATTTTTTTTTAAAAAAAAAAGTTATATTTCTGAAAAATAAAATTATTAGTAATAATGAAATACATCAGAGTAGAGTAAATATTCTAATTATTTATATTTTTGTTAGGAACTAGGTAGGGATCCTACATTGAAGGCATTAACGGATCATCCTTAACTTACCAGAATAAACTATCAACGATTATCAATGTTTAACTCTTGATTATACAGTTATTTAACACAATTTTTGAAACTGAGTAGTATCAAAGTTGCAGTGACTTAGCTATTAAATAGTATTAAAGTTAGTTCAATTACCGTGCTGTTTATGCATTATAAAATTTAAAGACAAACTGATACCTTATCTTCCAGTCAGACAAACTTTTTACTTTTATATTTTTTTTTTTTTGGTGTGCTTGAAGGGATAAGGTTCTAAGAAACATTTAAAACACTTTCTATAAAACTATTATAACAAACAAAAATTATAAATAGAGGACATACCAAGTGGTGTATTAATTTAATGGTGAAAAAGATCAAATTTAAACAATCTAACAAATTTTCTCCCAAGCTTTAAATGTATTATTTTTTTTATTTACCTATATATTATTGGGTGTAAGTGTTTTATATGTTCATGTGTGTAAACATAAATGTATGTATATATTCATTATATATATAGCTAAAAAAAAAAAAAACGTAATATTATATATATTTTTTTTGTTAATGTTGCATGTTATAAGGAAAAACATTTAAAATACTGTAAAAGATATTTATCTGATTAAAAATGGTTCTTGATCTACAACATACAATTTGTTAATACCCAATCTTAGTTAGTTGCAGGATTAAGCATGATGATTTATTTTGTTATGTAACCTGTAGGATTAACATGAAAACCATATTTTTATCAAAGATAAAAAAAAAAATAAAATTAAAACTAAGTAAAATAACGAGACTTTTACATGTTTACCTGTACTTGCTGCTCATATAAAAAAGGGGGAAAAAAAGTTCGAAAAACACGTTTGTTGTTAAATTATTAAAGAGATTTCTATTTGGTATATTTGATTAATGTAATTGACTTTTTTTTTTTTTAATTTAAATAAAAATATATTGTTGTTATCTCATAAACAAACGAATATAAAACTACATAAAACTTTTTTTTTTTTTGTATTTTTTTTTTTTTTTTTTTTTATATAAAATTTATATTTTATTATATAAATAAATCATAAATCTTTGGTTTATTAAAAATAAGTTCATACTTACATATCTCCTTATCCCCATGTTCTGTATTTCTTTTAATTTATTTCACACGTTCATCCTCTGGAAAGTACCCTTTAAATCTTAAAAAGTTTCATGTGGCTGATGCATGCCCATTAATGATATTACTTTGTTTGTTTAAGGTAATTCAGATCTTATATTGCTTTATACTGTTTTGTTTAATCAATCCTTTGCATCTACTAACCCCTCTTATATTTTTGCATGTCCTGTATAATATGTGTCTGCATACAAGCTTCTTCACTCAACTTAAAAATAAGAAAGAAACACAAAGGCTTCAGAAGGGTAGCCTAGGGGTTTACTGAAAATCCTCTACAGGACCTTGTGAGTTTTTCTTTAACTATTATTATTTAATTTATTTTTAGACATTTTAATGGTAGCAGAGAGCGTAGTTATAATTACTACCCTTCTTAAGCTCTATACGCTACCTGTTTCTTTCTTTCCTGTATTTTTGTTATTTTCATTCTTTTTCTACATAAAGTTCTAGTTTCAGTACCAATAACCTTTCTCCAGAAATTGTTCTTAAATCAAAATAACAGTAACTATTGTGTCACTAACAGTCATCCCATATACTTTATAATAACTTTAATCATGAACGGCCAGAATCAGCAAGCCAGACTCTCCACAGAAGAGGAGAACTGTAACAATGGTATTGAGCAGACTGGGGTTGAGATTTCAATGGAGGAAATTATTATATCCACAAATTCTCTCCCAGTCAGTACTGCCCCATCATCTCCTACAACTACCACAGTCACTACGATGCAATCCGACCCTTATCGGATGTATCCTTACAACCTCCCTCATTATACATATTCTATGTCTCACTCCCCAATAAATCTGACACCGATCTCTGCGGTAGGGTTAAATGACCAAAAACCAGTATCTCCTGATATGCCTCCAAGTTCGACATATACTGTTCCGCCTCCTAGTTCTGGCTTCCATCCACAACAAAATCTTCCTTCTCAAGATGCAGCTGGTCAACCACTACCTCCTTTTATACCACCTATGGCCCATTCAGCAGATCCATTTCAATGGATGCAGATTCTGTTTTACCAGAATCAGCAGATGATGCTCTCCATGATGTCACAACAACAAAAGCGACCAGAAAGAATGGTTCCCATTGGTAAGTACTCACTAGCCAGGGGGGAGCCTTTCCCACAATTTATCACACGTTTTGAAAATTACGTACAATTTTCCTATCCTCGTTCCACAGCGGAGGAATGGAATGAGCATCTTGGATCTTTCTTGGAGGGAGACATAAAGAAGGTCTATGATGTGTTGATGTTAAACAACACTGGTTACACCTCTATAAAAGAATCACTTATTGAGTGGTACCATACCAACCGAAGGGATAAGATGAAGAGTGATCTTAGTCAATTCACGAATGCTACTTTGTCCCCTTCAGAGACCATTCCCTTGTTTGCTATACGCTTGTTGGGTTTAGCACAGAGGGCTTTTCCAGAATCTAATGTTAAAGAAATGAGGATGGTGCAGGAGAAGCTAATTGCAAGTTTACCCTTGCCCGTACAACAGTCAGTTAATAATGCCATAACCGTTTGTGAATTGTCTACGGATGATTCTAACTTATCATGGGAAAAATTGGTGAAGCTAGTCACCCAACATAGCAAAAACTATAGTGGCGAGTCCCAATCAGTAGCGGAGGCCACAACTCCTTCTACAGGAACTGAGGGTGATCCCATTTTTTCACCTGAAGTTATAGACTTAACAATAGCTCGCCCGAATACATCACAGGAATACTATGGTCGCAGTGCAATGCCGTCGCAAAATACAATGTCATGCTCATGTGCTTGTCCGGGAATATCTGAAAACTTTTCATCAGGATACTTTCCATCTTCCTCTAACCCTTCCCATATACAACCTGCTTCTGGGTTCACTCTCGATGCTTCTAGCAAAACCAGGGAAAACGCTCAACACTCTCAACCACCACGTAGTTCACATCCAAAAAAATCTCCAGATTCTCGCTCAGGTCCGAGACCTCAACATACAAATTCGAATAATTCTATAAATTCTAATAGATTATCTACTAACACTGATCAAAATCGACCACAACAGTGGTGGGCTGGAGCGCCTTCTTCTATTTATTGTACATATTGCAAAAGATCCGGTCATGATGTGCGGGATTGTACCTCTAGACCTTTTTGTCAACATTGTGGAAAGAGAGGCCATACGTACAAGGACTGTTACTCCCGACAAAACAAATGCCTCCATTGTCAGGAGAAAGGACATATAATTAACGATTGTCCTGCAAGAAAGCCAAAACAGCAGTCTTATGACAGGATCATAAAGTGTCCCATTTGCCAGGGAAGTCACTTGGGCATCGATTGTCCTCAGAACAACCATAACCAGGGAAACTGAATGTCTCCGTGGATAACGGCCCATCCATGGAGACACCTTTAGAATCACTACCCCAAAGATTACCACGTGAATGTACAAGGGTTGGAGGGTCACAACCCTTGCACTGCAAAGTTGATAATGAAGACCAAATGGTTTCCCCAGTTGTTGATGACAATATTCCTGATTATGACATCAATAATGTTCAGTTGCTTTCTAATCCCATATCTGAGACTGTGGAATTCGATCCTAATTTAAGCTTTTTTGATAGAAATATTTCTGGTTCTAATCCAATCACGAATCATTCAAACTTAATCTCCCTTAACAATAATTCCAATTCTGTCCCAGTTGATGACAATTTACATTCGTTTCCCATAGACAATAACTTTGGTTCTGCTGATCCAGATCAAGTTGTCTCTCCATTTTCTAAATTCTCCCAATTTAAACCCTCTAGCGATCCCTTTTTCAGAAGGGCCTCTCCTTTTTCAGAAGGGCCTTACATGTACCCCGGAAGAATCTCTATTGTCTGATATGTTACAAATACCCACACTATTGACAAAATCTTTTACATGCTCTTGGTTGACAAGGGAGCATTATGAGTATTATTATCTTCCACAACATTGCTTCTAATTAAGTTTCTGTAAAAAAATACCTTGCATGCAACTGAATATATACTGGATGTCAGTGTAATTATTAGGACAAATTGTAGTATCATGAGGTATTGAGCTTAATAACCATCCTATTACAGCTCTCGGAAAACTATATCACTCAGCCACGACTTTAATTTGGTGAATGATCTAAAGGGTCACATCTTACAATATGAATCTTGGGTTTGACCTCTGAGTATCTGATAGAATTAATTACTTGATATACTTAAAACTAAGGAAGTTAATAATTAGACATTACGAATAACCCCCTCTCTATTTATATATCATCTGAGAGTAGTAGCTAATGAATGAATAGAGATAAGAAAAATGTATAAGATGTACTGTGCAGAATGTTACTAAGAAAAGCCTCTAGGCTCCCAAATCCTTTACTTTAGTTCCTCAGATTCTTCTTTCCTGATTTGTCTAAAACCTCAGGTCCTTCTAGACTCTTCCATTCTTACTATTTACTCCCCCTTTGAACACAATCGATTTACGATGGATGATGCTGTTTTTACTTCTCCATCATCTACTACTCCCTTGATTCAAATCTTTTGTTACAACCCCTCTGATAAAACCCTCAAATTACGACGAGGCTATTCTCCAGGTGGTGGTCTCTGTATCTTTCTGTTAGTTATATCCAAATTCTCCTATCTGATGATCTGAATTATAGTCGAGCTGACCCAAACAGCCCCAAAAAATACATATGAAGGATGTGGACGCGGACACTTACAAGATGCTATATTTTAATAGATAGCTACTGACCTCTCTGAGAGCAAAATCTCAACTTATTCAACGTCTTGCTCAAATATCCTGATACCCTAAGCCTTGGTGACGCACTGCGACGTGCGAGTGTAACCAAGCCTTTTTAACAATGCAAATTGAAATCCTCTTACTGATAGATAACTGGTAACTGTATTTCCAAGTTGTTCGAAGATCCAGGGTACCTATTTTATATTCAGATTTGGGTAGAAGAGCGTTTGTATGACATAACTTGAGGACTGACGGCATTTTTATTATAAGACTTTTTTTATCTATTATTATGCAAGCACCTGTTGTGCCTATTCGAAAACTGAAGCTGACTTTCCGCTCTTTGATAATCAATTATACGAAAACTTAATGAGGTCACTCTAAAGTATGATTCCTTCCCTATTCTCTCAAGCCTGAATTGTACCCTATCTCAGCTTACAAGGTATCAGTACTTCATTCACCGTCGACTTACTGATATAAGGTTATTATCAGGTTGAAATGGAAGCAAGTAACATAGAGAAAACTGCATTTTCCACTCCTTTGGCGCACTGGGAATTTCTGCGTATGCCTTTTGGAGTTAAAAATGGACCTGCCACTTTTCAACGGGCTATGAGGTTAGCCGTCTGTGCCATATCACTTGGCAAAAATGTCATGGTTAATTTGGATCTTTATGCTTTCGAACGTCCAACTGGAAGTTGCTTCTATACTTAGTCGGCCATAGGGAAGACGTTTTTATGTTTTCGAACGTCCATATGGAAGTTTATTCTTTTAAACTTTATATCGTTCCAACTGAAGTTGCTATACACCTAGATGATTCAAATTAATTTCCTTTGGGATCATTTAGTTGTCCGAAAAGGGCCATTGACCTTCGATGATTTCTCGAAGTAAGGAACCTAAAAGGTGTTGCCTGTGATATTCCTGTCCCAAAACGGTGCGTCATGACTGGCAGTTCATGGGGCTCGTTAACTTCTATCGCCGCCGCCACATTCCACATTGTTCGGAGATAGCAAAACCTCTATTTGATCCCTTAAAATATGTACTCTAATACCCATATTCAGTGGATTGACAAATTTGCTAACTTCTTTTTGTTGATCCAATTTGAAGTAAGGATTTATATTAACTATTACCTCCTTTTTTACTATCATTATAGCTGACTTTCTAACTCGCGATCTCAAAGCTCACCATTATTTCTATCAACGATGCGTACAGTCGTGTAGGTTTCTCTGCGCTCGTTTCTACAGCCTACATACTCATCATCTCACATATACAAAATCATCTCAATACTTTCTCTCCCTCAAATGCGTACTATCGTCGATTCTGCATGTACATGACATACATAACCCTATAGCTCTCTCTCGTATATCCGACTTACTGAATTTTCCATACGCCGGCAAGGGATATAGCAGGCAGAAATAGGACCACTTTGGCGTGCTACTTACATTACCAACGAAGAAAAGAGTATTCACGTCCCTCAACCTTTCCTGTATGGGGGATTCAAAGTAATTTCATGTTTAAGGGACCATCAGCTACACATTAGTCAGTATTTACAAAAGTATGCCTACTTTGGTTTACCAACTTCGATGTAAAGCTCGAGTACGCATTTTTCGAGAGGGAGCTCAACGATTCTTAATTTGAGCTGCATATCTACCGGGCCAAAGATAATGAGGTAAGTTGGATGCTAATGAGTTCTTTATGGGTTCTGCGTGGGATAATGTTTTTATCGCAGGATAGAACCACAAATTGAACCTCCAGATTGAGAAACTTCAAATAGGTTTCTCAAGTTATTCAACGTTCTCTGGGCTGGCACGAGACGGAGAACGGAGGTCTTGGTGTAATTAAAATATGAGAAATGTTACGTTTTTTATTTCGTTAACCACAGAAAAAGAAAATAGTAAGAGATTCTTCCTTTTATATTTCTCTAATCCATGTTCTGTGTTCCTATTATCTCCATAATAACCTCGTTGTCTACATTTTACTACGTCTTTTACTACATAGTGCTGATTATAGTTTTCTGCTTTATAATTTAACAATCTGATTCTTTTAAAGAGGTAAGTGAAAAGAAATGAATCCAATACGTCTCTTGAAACGCGGTAGAGGATTCTATCACATCTAAAAAACTGTCAACTACGAAATATCAGACAGTGAGCTCTATTACGCATCTTCTCTCACAATACATAACAAGGTTGAAGCTGGATTTGCTTACTTTATCAGAAACACAGTTGCTATAGGAAATTCTATTATATGGGAATGAACATCCACTGCACTATGGCAAATTCTACATTTGTAAGACGTTGTGTTGCCGATATTCTTTGAGTGGCATCATACAACCTTATTACTCCGATGAAAGAATAAATTACCGAGTCTGCACAATAAGCATTAGCTGATAATCCAATGCCTGTACCACAACTCAATCTATTATATACATATACCTTCTTCGTGATTCTTCTTTTCTCGAATTATCTAATTCAAATATACTCCTCTTTTTGTATATGTAATGTGTAGTTTTAACCTGTCAATATTGATGTTCCCAAAAGTTGTTTTATCTTTATCCTGTTCTTGCTTTTCTTTAACAACTTATTAATTGTTTTAATAAATTCCCAAGATTCAGTGGAGATTTTAATGTCTCATATAACTGAATGTCAACTCCAGGACCCCATCTTAAAACGACTAAAACGGGCTCTTACTCAAAATCAACCTCTTCAGGGCCCATTAAAACTGTTTAATTATTCGCGGCGAAACTCTCTCTCTATATTTAATGGTCATCTTCTCCATCATACCCGTAATAACCATTATCATTACGTGGTATCCTTTTAATTTGCAGTACAGGTGGCTATCATTAACCACCATGCCTTTGTACATATAGGACAACGTAATACTTCACTATAGTTATATAGCAATGATATATGATATTAGTTGTGCACCCAATAAAGATGAGAATATTGTTCGTATCATCTCTCAATTCTTGTCATATTTGTACCAACTTGCTAATAGTGAGTGTTCACATTTACCATATGACACCCCTAAGATAAAATAATATATTAAATACTAATACCCTCACTTTTGATAACTATACTTCTGTTTGATTGTACTCCAAACTCTCACATAAATAAAATATATTATAGGTCGTATATACGTATGAGAATAATAATTTTTACCCTAATATTTATCGATCACTATTATATATTAAGCAAGTGGGTGCCGCTGTTCAATTTTAACCAAAGCATATCATCTATTAGATATAACTCATCATGCTTAACGTATTAATTATCTCGATTATATTTCTAACGGTATTGTCCATTTCTAACAATGTTGTGTTCTGATTAATTTAGTGCAACATATATTATATAATAGTAAATAAATAAGCAGGTATATTTTCTTTTATATAATATATAAGGCCTGTGAGAATTTGTCACACTGTAACTTCTCTTAAATATATATTTAAAGATATATATATACACCACCCCTTTATCAACTCCTAATCATCTAAATATATAGGTATTCACAGTAACGTAAGTAAAATCGTTACTTCATAATAAACTCACTAGTATACCTCAGTAGGATCTTCAATTGATAAAGAATGTCAACACAGAGCGAGGATGAACAATTGCCTCAAGTTATTCAAACTTACAATCACTTGCTCTCACATCACCTAGACGGGAAATAACTCAGTACGAAGTTATTTCATTAGATAGCTCACGGATACTCGGCTCACCGCAACTTCCTGGACTCCCAGTTCAATCACAAGATTACTGGTGAAGTCACCAAATTATCATCACTTTTCACTCACTTGGTAACCAATTGTAGCTCACCTGATCAGTACAGTTTTTTATGACCCTGGAGATACTTATACTACTTATTAAATAAAATTCAAAATAGACCTGAGTAACCATTAAGGCCCTTTATTAAATCATATAAAATTGATTCAGAGAGTAAATCAAACAATGTGACTTATATATTCGCTGAATATATATATAGTATCCTAGAGACAGTGGGCGATTGTATAGGTATTACAACCCCGTCAACTCTAAAATTTATAGGTTATTTGCTCAACCTCTCATATTATATAATGAAGTATAATCTCACTATTCAAACAACTTAACGAGAACCTTATATACAATGAGAATATGTTCAGTTGTCTCTTTAATATTCACTTGAATTATCACGTAGATGCCTGAGCTGTTCATGAACCATTTTCTCAAGTTAAATATGTCCCTGTAATTGTGGATTCTGAAATGATTAGACTGAGGATAATTATTCCTTAGATTCCTGTGTCTTGGTCTCTCAGGAAATTATACACACTAACACCGTTATATATAATATTTGATACGTATTGTAGTCTTACAGGTTACTCTGTGAGTGAAACATTATTTTCTAGTATTTGTTTAAACATTGTCCGAGTACAGGAGCATTCCGTCGACTATCTGTTTTCACACAGGTTTCTTTCATACTCTTATCCTAATATATAATATTTTATCTATCATATTATGTTAGGGAACTATATATTTGTTATCGCCTGTATCAGATTTACGTCTCACTCTAGATTATCAGATTATCTCTCAAGTTCCATTTCACTCTATCCAATGTTATAAATTCACAGTCCATTATTTTAATTACAATTCATTTAATTTATACATTCTACCGTATTCCCCTATGTTTTGTAGAGATTCGCTCTTCCTTAATGTTTTCTAGTCAGTCATAGCATACTGATCAATAAGATCAAGTCATATTGTATAGGCCAATTATTCATGACTTGCCTAGTCAATTGTAGTCATAAGAATTTTAAATTTACATTCGACTATAAATAAATTAATTGACTCATGATCTAACACATATTCTAAATGCGCCCTCTGACATCAGGGCGATTGCGATTATCGTATCATCTTGAAGAAATTCAAGGCCTCAGGTTTCTCAACCGCTCTCCATGGTTTCCTAATTGCTGGTTGACTCCTCCTAAATGAATTCACTTACCTTAAGAAATCCCCGGATTTCACCCCAACCTTGAAGGGGTACTATTCGAGAGCGTTTCTGGGTATTTTAAGATTGAACCAATGATATGTTATATCATAACTCCAGCTGTGACTATGTTATTTTTGCCTAGTTGTCAGTTGATGCAACGAGCAGGGCTGATCTCTCATCTATTCGGCAAAGAAATACACTCATATCTCCCATAAATGAAAGCATAGCATCTAGAACTCGACAACGAGTATCACAACTTTCTCCAGATGCCCCTTGGGTGCAAAGTCAAGTTCTGGAAAGGAAATCCTACCAGAGAAAAAAATAATTAATAAGATTTTAATGGTAAAAATAACCCAAATCGCGCTTTTACCTGGTTCCACCGGTTTGCAACCATTGAATTTGTTACTTCCTGCGGAATCTTCTCCATCAACAGGTATTTTGGACTGTCTCTAATTCACAGCTTATGACCAAGAATGCTATAATGATTTTCTAAAAGTTTTTTTTTTTTCATCTTTCTTCTCCATTCCCCAGTTTCCGTCATATTACGACGGGTGGGGGGGAATGTAATAATCTGCAAGTTCCTTTGGTGGATTTGTAGTTACAACAAATTGACAAGCCCTAGGGTGCTTTGTGGATTTGCATGAGCATGTTTGGGTAGTGGGTTGACTGGGACAGTCTCGATAGGCCCATGTGGCTTTTTACTGTCTCTATATTCTTTATGTTCATTATGTTCTTTATATGTATAAATTTGGTTTTGGTTTGCAAATTGTTATTTCTTAAGAATATTTCTTCTATTGCAGATTATTTCCAAGTGTAACTGATAACTCTATTTCTCTATGTATTTTAAAAGCCAAGCAGTTACTATTAATGCACACAAAGCTGTAATCATTGTGTGTACGTATTATACTCATTAATCAAGGATTTTCCAGGTAAGGTGTTACCTGTATTTAATTTACTTTATGCAATTGATTTAGGAAAACGAAGTACTACTTTTTTATATTATATATATAATATATTATATATATAATTATAATAATTATATTATATATATTACTATATAAAATAATATATATATATATCCACTTTTAATTAGATTCATCAATCTCTTGCGAAACTACGACCCAACTGTGGTCCAAATACCAAGACAAACCAAACTTAATAAATAATTGAATTGACCTCTTCGGAGGTAAGTACTATTAAACAATTTTATTTTTTTTATAAATAAAAAAAACAAAAATCCGCAGTGATAATAAATTATGAATTATCTATTTAATTCTTTAAATACCTCATCTCACTCTGATCTGTGCCAAGTAACTTTGCCTAGTCCACGTACTCAGTAAATACCTCATCTTCAACTTCGTGGACTGTTGTGTGTCGCCAATGTATACTGTTCCCTAGCACTACTTAGAGTCAGCGTAATTATAATAATAATTATTATTTTACCAGTGTCCTTAGTAGGCCTGATACATATAGACTGTGAATGAGGGTTTTGTGTTGTGATCTGTTATAGTATCTAACCTCGTTTAGTGAACTCTAGTCATCAACTTAAGGTAAGCTGGTGTTGATTAGGAATAATACAAACATTAGGATTAATTAGTTAGGAGTGTAAAAATAAAGAAGAGAATCTTATCATAGACGATAGATATTTTTAACAATAGTTAAACGTAATGAAACTAGAATCACAACTACTGTATAGAAGTTATAAAGAAAAGTCGTATTTTTTCATGTTTATACTCTTGAGAATTAAGCAAAACGGGGCTTTATAAAGGTTAATTACACGATTGTTTTTGTTTATATATACCTATTTAAGACCAAAAGAAAAAATAACTGATACTTACATTTGTAGCTGCTGGATTACGTCTATTCCGAATCTTATTCTCATACTTGTGTAAGCTCTTCTATTCATTGCGCATAACGTTCTTATCCATCTATATTGCTCACTCTCATTGTCCTACTATCACCTCAAAACTCTACATTCAAGACATTATTCACTCACACCTTAAGGGGATATAAAAGGGAGATGAAGAAATTAAATTTCACATATTAATAAATAATTATGAAAAAAGTAATTTAAAACCACTTAGAAATAAACAGGGGAAAGACTTTTGTATTTTAATATGTATGCTTTTGATATATATATATAAAAGCTACAGTACAAGCTCCATACAGGTGTTTTATTAAATACATATATAAATATAAAATAAGTATTGTAAGGTCCACTTCTTTATAACCTTTCAAAGTAATGTATATTATTTATACAGAATAATTGAATATATATATACTTTCTACTTGACACATGGAATTGAGAGTATCCTAGCACTGCAACTATCTCTGTTATGATGCAAGTTTTTTAAAGTTATAAACATATCGACAAAATACAATTTGTTCTGTTTGTTGTGATATCAGTTCTAATAAATGTTGTCAAGTTCATTTGATCAAACTCTAATCAATTTTTATTTTTTTTTACATAAAATCAAATTACACTGTGAAAGAACACCTCCCCCTACTTTCCAATCGACAGGTAGAAGGAAACAAGTGCAACTTCAGTTTTCAGAGCCTGAAGGGTAGGGGTTTAGTGAAAATCCTCTACAGGACCTAGTGAGTCGTTAAATGGTTAATTGTGAGTTTTTCCCTTTAACTATATTTTAAATTTTAATTTTTTAGACATTTTTATATTATATATATATATTATAATATTAGATATATAATTATAATATATATAATTAGATTAATTACATAAACTAATCTAAATTATTGATGATTTCTTAGTGTTCAGTCCATATATTTATACAAATTATCCTATATATAGTAAGATACGCTCGTAAATTCATATTATACAAAT
>JABUQX010120510.1:12500-40738 GCA_015478945.1 Trachelipus rathkii | reverse complement strand
CAAAGTTACAATTTGCTTTACAAAGTTGCCACCGGGTTTTTCAATGGAGGGTCGGCGACGTACTTCTAAACGTACCCACTTAGGTGGTCCTATGGATAGAAACTCGACATATCGGCATTCACATAACTAATCTATTGCCAATTCAAAGCTACAAACTTAATAGCAAACGTGGTTCGACCAACAATGGCCCCCTATACTCTAACCTACCCTCGATTTCCCGCTAGCATAGGACAACAATTCATTTCGCCATGTATTGAACAATCGATTTATGTTCATTAGATTAACTGGTCGAAAATTTCTTTTTGAACCGACTACCTATTCGTGTGGCCGTCTTTTATCTATCAAGGTATTATAATTAGATAATATGTTATAATATATCCTAATTAAGTAACTTAGTTTAGATAAATCTATATTATTATATATTTTATAATATATATATTATACTTTATATATTTTTCGTAATATATTACTATATCTAGTTAATTATATATATTTTTTTATTAATCTTTCTTAATCGATTATTAGTTTATATGTATATTATGATATTAGTTATATTTTTTATATTTTATTGCTTCTTTTTTTTTTTTTTTTTTTTTTTTTTTTTTTAATAGATTTATTCTTCAGTGAGATTTTACAGTATAATCTGCTTAAAGACTTATGGGGGGGTATACATGGCAGTCACAAAAATGCACTTAGTTCGATTGTAATACAATAATTTCGAATTATTCAGGAAACTTGTTATAAATGACATTATTCGTACGTCTTTGTTAAAAAAAACATGGTTGCGTCTCTTTTTTAAGATAACTGTCAGCCTCCCGGATTAGTCGCACACTGTTATGTGAAAACAACTTACGGTGCTACCTAACAATGAGATGCCGGAACTGAAAAGATAAATGAGGCTATAAAACAAAGTATATATAACTCATCAAATCGTACAGTAGATTGCAATTGAATTACAGTTTTTGGTAACGAAATGTCAGCAAAGACTAATGGGAAAAGGTCGATGGGTCTCAGGAGGTTATGACAAGAGAGGTCAGGCGTACTGTTTTCAGTACAGTACCATGGTGCAATAGAAAGTTTTATTTCACTTACGTTGAATAAACTCGATTGAATTTCTTAATTCTTGAAAAACAGTAATCACCACATCAATTTGTAAGGGATAGTGTTCAAAGCGTAAAGAAACCAACGTAATAATGCTACCTACTAATCTACCCCTACCTAAGCCCTAACTTACTAAAAACTAACTCTAACTTATAGAAGCTTATTACATATATAATATAATTATATATAACTTATATTATATATATATATTATATATATTATATATTAATACTATATACTATAGATATTATATATATATTATATAATATATAAAGAAATACCAATTTCAGAATAGAAAACGTTCCCATTTCAATTCACAAGTAAAAAGAGTAAAATAGAGAAAAACGATTCTCGCTTCTCGGCTGCCGGAAGGGAAGAGGAGAAGTCCACCGAAGCAGGCGGTTTTTATTCAAGCGTTTATTTCAATAATTTACAATTTAATGTATTTTATTAAAATATAATTTTCTTTTCCCCGGCAGGTCATGTTTGTGATTCAAACAATGTTTTAGATTTAAGTAGCTTATCGTTTTTTTTTAAATCACAGAGGTGTACGCACTCCGGATCGGCCTAAAGATTGCGACGTAATTACTCTGAATGAATATATTAATCCCATCTTTTTGCTTATATTTCTTGGCCAACTAAGTGTTTCATGCCACGAGGGTCTGAATTATGTTGGTCTTAATATTATCTAACTTATTATTTCTAACTTAATCAGGAAAACCAGAAGATTGCGTGACGTGAATTGAAAAAAAGCGGATTTTGTGCCGATGCGATGACTTAATTCCTCACTAATTATAATCATATTATTTACTCATATTATTTCTTATATATATTTTATATATTATTTATATATATTATTATATTTTATTCTTACTATATCTACTACATATCATTCTTATTACGGTTATTTACATTATTATATATATATATATTATCTAATATATTATATATATATTATATATTATTTTATCTAGTATTATATATTTATATATATTCTTAGTCTTTACATATATATATCTTATAACTTTTATTATTATGAATATATCTTTCTGTCTACTATGATATAATTAATATTTATTATTATCTTATTTTTATTTGTATTATAATATGCAATTTAATATTATTATCTTTATCTTTCATTATATATATCTATACTTCTATATATTATCTATATATATAAATATATATATATAATTTTATAAATATAATATATTATTGTATATATAATTATTATATTTACGTTTATTTATAATATATATACTATATTTAGATATCTTATATATAATATATTATATATTAACTATATAATTTATTTTATCTATATCGATATATTACTATTATAGATATTATTTATATATATCTTCATAATACGCCATATATATAATCATATATTATATATATATTATAGTATTATTACTAATTGATCCTTGACCGTCGCGTCAGTTTGTGGAAGCGAGGTGAGAAACCAGAGGGGTGCGAAAAAAGAGACAGAGACAGATGTTTAGCAAGAGGACAGTCTGAATGATTTATTGAGGACGATGATTGAAGAGTCTGCTTAAAAGTGAATCTGACATTCTTTCAGGAGAAGATGTTTTTTATTTAGGGTACTCTATTCCTTACATGGAAAAATATTTTAGTATTTCCGGAAGTCTTTCATTGCAATTCATCTTATTTAATTTTCTTGGATCTGGATGGGCCCTACCATGCCTCATTTTTTTGGTAAATATGAAATTAACAAAATTTATCTTTAGAGATTTAAAATTGTTATTATTAATTGTTACATGGTGAGTTGCTTTTCTCTCGAGCGTCGCAGTATTTGAAGAAATTTTTATAATCTCTTCCTCTGGTGGCAAGCTGGCTGTAAACCCTCTTACCAAATGTCTTTCCGTGAATGGCGGTGTATTGTAACTATTACACGCATCACCACTGAGACATGCAGGAAATGTGATAAGTGTAATAAATAAGTATTTTTATAATATATTTTATTATATATTATATATTTATATTATTATTATATAATATTTTATATATATATAAAAATTTTATTATTATATGAATTAATATTTATTTACTCTATACTATTTTACTGAAATCCTTTCAAGATATTTTCACAACATTATAAATTTTTTTTTGTTTATTTATTAAGTCTTTTTTAATATATATGATTATTTAATTCGGTAATCAACCATTAGTTGGACTTTCCTTTATTCTTTGAATTTCTTCAGGTGCGTTCACATTTACAACTAAAAACGAACTGTTGTCCAGGTATATTATTATATATATATATCTTATTATATATTATTATTTTTTATTATTATTATTATAATTATATTTATAATATTTTTTATTAATATTTCTATTATAATATATACTATTATATTTAATTAATAGATTATTTTATATATCTTCGTTTTATATTATGGTGTTCTTTATAGTTCGTAGTAAAAGTTCAGGAATGTTTACCTTTGACCAGGACTCATTTTTTGATCGTGACTCGAGTTGCTGTGAAGTCGCTCCAATGGTCAATAGTAGTATCCATGATTTATTTCTCTTGTTTTTTAAATTAAAAAAAACTGTTTTTATTTTTTTAAAATCATTTTGCCCAGCATCCGGTCGGGAGAGCGGCAGCCCACGTAGATTACCTTGTGTGCAGCCTTCTACGTTCATAATTAAACATATATTTCATCATCTCCATCTGATCAGAACGACTTCACGGCGACTCGGGTCACTCGATCAAAAAATGAGTTGTTCAGAAGTAACCCGTTTGCAATTAATTAAATATAATTATTATTATATATTATATATATTATATATAATTTTATTAGATTATATTATTATATATATACATTATTATATTAATATTATATATTTATTTATTTATTGGTGGTGTAGTATGTGTGTGTTATTTGGGACGCAATATCATTCCTGGATTTATAAATTACACAACAGGATTTTAAGTTCAAAATATACAGAAAGTCAACAAATTGCAATCAATTACTCCATGCTTTTTCATACTAGAAATGCCGAAAAGAGCTTCAATATATTTTTAAATTGATATTTTTTCCGTACATCGAACTAATATTTTGCATTATTTTTATCCAATATTCTTATATCGATATTTTTGCTCTATCAGTATCGAATATCATATTTTTTGATCTATGTTTCTATAATTTATCGCTTTCTAATCAGAAAATAGAAAGAAATTTTTTTGAAATATTCTTTTTTTTTGTAAATATTGGAAAAAAATT
The DNA here is from genome assembly GCA_015478945.1 of Trachelipus rathkii. Taxonomy (NCBI): domain Eukaryota; kingdom Metazoa; phylum Arthropoda; class Malacostraca; order Isopoda; family Trachelipodidae; genus Trachelipus; species Trachelipus rathkii. The sequence continues at coordinate 36,389 of JABUQX010120510.1, read as the reverse complement.
TTTTTATTTACTTAATAAAAAAATTCATTTGCAATAGTTACAAAAAGAATATTAAATATAAAAAAAATCTTTCGATTTTACATTATATATATTTATATATTTGATTAAATGTAATTATATAAAAAATTCTTAACTCATTTTAACCAAAGTTATATACTGGGACTCGTTAACATGAAGGTCTATATTATATATAATATTATATATATTTATCTATATCTATTAATATATAATTTATATTTTATATATATAACTTATAATATTTTATATATTTATATATTATCTTTAGATACTATTATATATATATATTTATATATATTATATTTTGTAGAATTCTGTTTATTTGTTGACCATGTTTGTAAATACAGTTATAGTAATTTGTGACGCATTGACGATGCGCTTATTGAAATATTTTTAAATTTCTCTTCTCCTCTCTTCTCTCTCGTCTCTCTCTCTGCTCTCGTATATTTGTTAATACTACTATATTTTTTATACTGATATATTATTACTTTTCATATATATATATTATCTATATTTTATATATTAGTTTCTAGATGCCAAGTTAACGGGTGGTGGGGTCGGGGGCGGGGGGTCAGGGGTAACCCTCCAAATTATTTGTCTGCGATCAATTTTATTTTTTAGTCTCTTAATTTTAATCATAATTTATTAATTAATATATATAATATAATATATAATTTAATTATAATAATGAATAATAATATTATAAAATAATATTAGGAATAAAATATAATAATCTAATTAATATATAATATAAATATATAAATATAATTTATATAAATATATTATTAATAATATAATATACTATCATATAATATCAATTAGTAATAATATCATAATAAAATAATATAATAATATAATAATATATATATATATCATAATAATATAATATATTTAATAATATACTATAATAATCGTTATCAATGAATATGCAAAGTTATTTATTAATTGAATGAGAGATGTATGGTCACTATCGATTTCTCTAGGTCAAGTGGTGCCTTCATATTCTGTCTATAATATTTAGATAGATTAAATTAAGCTTTCCCGTCTTGCGACATATGCAAATTGGCCTCGAGTAAGGCATAATGATGGTACTGTCTCAGATTTACAAGATAGGAGGGAGTTAATCGTGATGGATGAGCAGGTTCATTCTTCTTCAACTAATCTTTCTCTCCTCTAATCCATGGTTCGTCCGTGCTTGTTCTCTGGATTCAGGCTAGAGGCAGTGCGTATAGGGGATGGAAATTTTCCGTTCTCTATCACTCTCAGCTAATTTCATTCAGTAGACGCGTTTTGGGGTACTCTCGCGAGGCCCAGCGCGGCTTTCATCAAACGAAGTGCAAATCTCCTTGTTCTTTATGACAACCTGTCTGCCTCTGTGAAACATATCTACAACTTCTGTATCTCCGATTTCTTGCCGTTTATTCGATCTTGATGGTTCTTTTGCATTCTCCAACTGAAAGCCAAATCTCTTTGCATCATTTTCTTCAACCAACGGCGGACGTCTGGCATTCCTCTTCCTCGCCCCTCTCCTCTCAGGTGTCCTATGCCATTGCCTGTGTACATTTGATCGGGTGCATGGGCCCTGAAGTTATGACGTTTGGAGCGGTGCCCTGTTGCAATTCCTGCCCGAATTTTGACGGGTGTGTTCCGTGCTATCCCAGATCGTCCTATCTCTTCTGTCTCCCAATACTGCCTTCCTCGGGTTGGAAGCTTGCACATGGTCCACCTATTCCCGCACCGGCTCCTCTTATCTTCTCGCTATCGCATATGTTCGTACTTGTTTCTCTCTTAAATTTGAACCTTCTCAACGTCTCTTTTTGATCATTGGTTTCATTCAACTCTTTTTGATATCCGTACGGTTTCGGGTCGGCTCTACGGCGAATTACTTTCTATCTAACCGTGTATGGTTATCATCTTAGGACTACGGAGAAGAGACTTGCGTGTGGCGCCTGAATAAAACCCAAGCTTTGCGCGGCTGACAGGTCATGCTTTCCAGCTCCCCTCTTTGTTTCCTGCCTCTTTGCTTACTTAAGGTCTAGTTTCTTTCAATCCGTTATATATAATATATATTTTAGATCGGGCGTAGCCAAGGAGGGGCAGAAATGTAAATCAATAAAAATAAACATCAACTAAAATAAACTCGTTAGTAATGAAATAATTAATATTATTTAAATTCTATTATTAATATTTAATTTAATATTAAAAGTAAATTAATACAATTAATTAAATTAATCAATTAAACATAAATATCTTTCGAAAGATAATTTTTAGATAAAATTAATTTAGATTTCTAGAGAATAATTATTGTATAATATTTTTAGATATTATAAAGCATTATTGTATATTATATAATTATTATATATATAGTAGTAATTATTATTGTAATATTAGTATATATTAATATAATCATATAATTTATATTATAATATATTTATTCTATTAATAAAATTATTTATTAGTATATTATAGTATATATATATAAGTGACTATTTATATACTTTATATTATATGATTAATGTGTAGTTAGTGTATGGTGGATGATGTGAGGAATTTACAATAATTAACGATATCTTAGTATCTACCGCGTTATCTCGTATATCGTTCTTTTTGATATATACCGCTTTTTAATAACGACTTATGATTAATATTTATGTATACCATAAGTAGTTTGTGCAGGTGTTATATTATCCCGTAGTTTCAAAATCCCCCCAATACGGTCATGACATAATCATGAGAATTTAACACCTTAGGAACAGTGCTTCCGCTGTATATACAAATACCTTTTATAATTTAGTAAAATCCTTGTAAAATCAATATATTTAGAGTAGTTAGGTTTAGGGGAAGATATTACTTCTTGAGTCTATTTATAGAAGGTGCAGTAATACCGGCCTTTCCTCTACTTCAAATCCCTAAGGGGTTTTGATAGTAGTATATATTTTTTTATTTGTTTGTAACTCATTAAATTATATTATTTATATATAGTATTATATTTAATATTTATTATTATATCTTATATTCCATATATCAATTTTTAAATATTAATATTATTTCTTATATTTATTTAATACTTACTTCTTACCTTCTCTTCCCAGAGAGGATTCATTCTTATTCCTGCTCAGCCGTATGTCTTAAGCATATTTTTACATCCAGACGCCCTCTTCTTCAGTGCACCTGTTCCTCTTCTCTTCATGCGCTCTCATATTTTGGTTTTAGCTGACATCCTTTCCAGAGAGTCCTTCACTACCGATTCCGCCCATCTCTATATATACCTTCTGTCATTTATTTCCCTCGTAGCGTAGCTTTTCCCTGTCCGATTATTTCGGTGGTGATCCCCTTCCCGACATTCTTTGCTTTTCGGCGTATTTGGATTTCTCCCCCCCGCCTGGCTGCTGCTCCGTTATTCCTCTGCCCGTGTGTCATACTTATGGTAAAAGGTTAAACGACCCACCCAGTACTCAAATCTCCCGCAATCCATCTTCTTGCTTGAAGGTCATGCTTCTTCACGCCTATTTTAATCTCCAATCTTTTCTGTAATTCGTTTTATTCTGTCTCTTTTAACACTTACTCTTTCCAATCAGGTAGTTGGCCTCCTCCGGTAGCCCGGTCATTTCACAGTTATGGGTTCGTGTACCTGTGCTGCCTCTGAATTCTATTACTCTGGGAAAGCTTTTCCTGAGTCTCTCTGCGGTGTTCAGGACTGTCGGTTGTTTTCGCTCCGTTACAGCTATAACTGTGGATACGGAGTTCAGTTTCCATATAGACTTGTTCATTAAATTCGACTTTGATGAATCCTCGATATTGCGCGATGTTTCTGGCTTTGTTTCATCATGCGGGGTTAGTTCCATTGCGCAATACTTTTAGCGGCATATTATATATATCTTTAATACTTTCTCATTTATTCTTTTCGTGTAATATCTTCGCCTCCTCTACGTCTCCAGCTTTGCTATTAAAAATCCTTCCTAGTTATTGAAATTATTGCTTAAGACTGGTAGTTTTTACTCTAGTCCTCACCTAACCTTTAACCTCGTCTGTGCTCACCTATTAGTTGGGCTGGGGAATCGCCTCTCCCTCCTCCCCTTGCTCATGCTTCTCTTGGCTCCGGTTCTGTTAATCTGATCTCTGTCTTCTGTGTGTTATCTTCATCCCTGCTTTCTCCAACTCTCGCAAAACAACTCTCGATCTCTTTACTTTACTCTCGGAAACGAACTGGGTTTACCTCTTTCTGCATCTCCTACACAACTTGCCAATCGTTTGGTCGCATATGCACATTATGTCCCCTTCAAATTCTTACCCAGTCTCTGTATATTCTTAGACTTTCCAACTGTCACCGATCTCGCTCTCGCCCTAAAACTTATTTTTATATAATGACAGGAGACAGCATTGAAGTGTGGCAGTCCAGATGAAGAACCCTTCCCTGCCTAAAATCACTGCGCTGTTCTTCACCTCAAAGTCCTTTCTATCTCTAAATCGGTACTCGTCGGAGCATTCTGTCAGTTCGCAACATTACAGTCAGTCCATTGTGTCTACATAGTTTTCTCGATATCGCCTTTCTCGTCCTTTGACATACTTTACTACTGACTGGTCACTCTGCTTATAAGTTGCGCGTCTCCATTTAGCTCTCCATGAGCACTTTCTCGCTTAGAGCGCGACACCTTTCAATCGATGTGCGCTTGTTGCTAGATGTGCGGAGATGAGGGCTAACCTAGAAATCTCTTGCCATTATTCCAGTGTACATCTTTAACTGAGAGGATCCATTTTCTCGAGGGCCTTCCATATGATAAGGACCGGTCTCGGTCGAATGGTTTGCCTCTCCTCCTTGCTTCTTATACTACCCACCCTCCCTGTTCTTCGTTTGCCGATGTCCTGTCTAGCCTGTTCTTGAGTCTCCAGTAAATGGCCCCCCGGATGCGCTTCTACCTTCTCACTCTCAAACCTCCTCTCCAATAATTCTTTCGCTACTATTTCGTCAGAATGGGTGCCTACTGCAAGTTAAGTATAATCTCCGTGTTGTGCCGTTTATGTAAATGTGAGTGTATGCTTCCAGTGCATCCTCTCCTTCTGCGTTGTAAGCCTTTATTTATGATCTGGTCGTTAACTATTGCTTGCACCCCACCTTTCCGTTGCATCGGCTGTGCGGCAGCCAAACTCATCACAAGCACACTTGTTCATTTAGATGATGATTTCTTTTCGGCTGTTGCAGCCGCTCCCTCTCCTCCTCCCTGTGTCCACCCCGCCAAACTTTCCACAGCCACTCCATTTGTGCCTGCTCCCATGGAGCTTTTTGGTCGTCGGTCTTTCGCCTCTTTATGTGACGTCCTGTCATATTTCTCTTCCGAACTCGTTATTCTCTCCGCCTTTCAATCTCGCTACTTTCTCTCGTGGCCGTGCTCGCTCGTCTGCCTCTGCAAGTTTATTCTTCATTCCGCTTCCTTCTTTTCTGTGTCCCCTCCTTCTTGTTCGATTTCATAATCATAGTATTTCTAGGTGCGTATTCTTTATTTCTTTATACATTCATTATCTTTCTGTGCGTCAGACCAAATAAGGTTTTGCTAAGCTGGTGGGAGCCTCGGTGCATCATATAAGAATTCTCTCCGTTTCTTATTCTTTTATAAGAATCTATTTACATTTTTGGATCTCTTTCTATACGGCGACTTCGCACATCCTTATATATAGTTCTTTCTCTATACCCTAATTGAGCCGCAGCATTTCTGCGACCCTTGCCAAACTCGTTTCAATTTCTTACGATACCTGCTTCAAGTTCTCTACTGTCTCCATCTTTTTGCTACTCACTCTTTATTCCCTCTGGCCTCATTCCTTTGCACCATATGTATATTAATATGTATCGTCCCTTGCTGACGCTTGTTTCTATCAATTTCTAGACCAGTTTAGCTTCCTCATTTTCTCTATATTATGTTTTTTTTTACTTTCTTAATTGCTTTCTTTCACTTCTCTGTTTCCACCATGTAGGTTGTATGTCTATCTTCCTAGTACCTTTTACTACCCAGGGCTTTTAACACAAGACGTTATTTCTTTCTGCTTCAATTCTTACACCTGAAATTATGACTATCTCCTGCAGGAGAAGGTCTTAGGTACATGTTCTCTTCTCCTTATTTCTGTAGAGGTTTCCTTACTGCACTTTCCCAATATCATAGAGTAGTCGTCTCCTATTTCGGTTTTATATGGTTGGTCACCCTCTGCCCTATCTCGCTTCCATCTCTTGCTGCTCTCCTTGCTACCTCCTACTGGTCCTTATTTACTCGTGTTTCTTTCCCTCCTCTCATATTATTTACATAATCGGCTATCTAAAGTATATAAAACCTAATTATATTCACATTTGGCTCAGCACTTATTTTAAATTATTATATAATATATACACCGCTCATTCTCTCTTTCATTCTTCATCTTTCTAACACACAACCTTATTCTTTCTCTCTCTCTTATCTCGAAGTAATTTGCTCTCTATTTGACCCATTTTTTCACTTCCAGTGCCTTTCATTTTTCTCTTAATCTATCTCTTACTCTCTCTTCATTCTTATATCTATCTCTTCCTCTCTCTTCTCGCTATATTATTATTACAAAATACTTATCTAACGTTAAAATTTATTCTTAGTTCTCTATTATAGTGATTCGACACGTTCATATTCAAATTGATAGTCTTTAGTTATTCCTCATTGTAGCACTATAATAATACGTCTCTATGTACTATCTTAACAACAAATGACTAACCGACATAAAATACAACTAAGTAACACTATAATAATGGAAACTCGATTGCGAGACGACTAAATTCTTTATCACCATATATTTCCACGTCCTCAATATTATAATGAAATGAATTTGAATAAGTGATAGCATAATTATACTGTTGTAAAGCAATAAACATATGTGCCAGCTCTGTTAAAGTATCTAAGTACATGTTTCTAGAAGGAATCTCTTAGGTTTGGTCAGCTGTGGGATTGGATAATACATTTGAGGACGCTTTGTTTTCTTTTTTTTATCATACTGCTCTGAAGTTGGGAAAAATTTAATTTGCTTGACTCAATATCTAAGTTGTAATCTGTTTTAGCGTATTAAGCTAAATTGATACGTTAGTCCGAAAAAAAAATTGATTTATATTAGTCATGGTTTTCTTGTTATGTAATTTTGGTAGACTGAGATCCAGATTTGATTATCCCCCACAAGATAACCTGGGACTTTCAGATAGAGTGGAATTAGTGCAAAAAACATGATTTTGTTGTAGTTTGTTTGATTTAACGGCATCTATTTCTTTTTTAGCGTTGTTACAAAGAACTTTCCCCCCCGTCCCTCATACACTAATCTCCCACAGTAATCAGCTGTTTGATGGACGCACTGACCGCGTTTCTTTCAAAATTTGCCCATCCTTAATTGCTCAATCCTTTGCATCCCGTCATACTATTTTTTGATAGAGATGGAAATGTTATTTGTGGTTCTGCTTATATTCTTCCTGTCCGTTACGTTGTTTACGGCCGGGGCCCGAGGGCCTTTTTGGTGTTTTCTTTTCATTTTAATTTTATATTTTCTATTTTATTAATTATTCTTTATGTATTTTTTAAATTTAATTTCTTTTAAAGTGACCTTTGTTTTATTTTTTTTTTTTTGTATTCAATGAACTACTGTAACTGGTTTTCTATTGTATTCAATATATTATTCTATTCTATTGTAATTTTAATTTGTTTATTATTATCTTGATTATTTTTATTTTGTCAGGTTTCTTAGTCTATTTTATTTTTATATATACACTAATATTTAGTATACCTTTTATTTCTTATTTATTATTTTTATTTTATTTTTATTAGTATTATTTATTATATTATTATTATTATGAGTATAGGAACTTCTTTCATTTATACCCAATCCAACTTGATTAATTATCATCCAATTCTTCTCTGAAAAACGTTCCATATTAATAACTCTCTATTTCCTAATTATTTAACAGTAATAATTAATAACTGATATATGGTTTAAATAAAGCTATTTCGTACTGTCTTGATTGAAATTTTGACTTTTTTATTATTTTTCTTTAATTGATGTAGAAGTAGTTTTATAGTCTCTAGTCTATTATCCTTTAAAAAGGAACAATATATTTTAAATGTATTTACTTTTTATCAATATTGTTAATTAGATCGTTTTTAATATTTGTAGATCTATATATATATTTTATGTATTAGTGATCTTTAAGAGCAAATAAATGTTATTTTTGCTTTTTAGTAGATAATGAATTTATTTACTATACGTCTTCAGCTAAGTTTTCCGGACGCCGATTAGCACTAACCAATTAGCCACCTCCCCTCCATTTACATCTAACACTCCAAGAAGCTTCCTTTGGAGAACTCGTCTGCGGTTACGCTCTTCCACTTCACTTCTGGTCGTGCTCCTAATAATAAAGTGTGATTCTCTAGACCACTCTCCGTGACCGGATGTCCGATTAGTTCCACTGAGCTGGGTCCTCAAGATACATAGAGTTCTGAATTGTAGCCCGCAGACCTATTCCGCCTTAGCACTCGTTCAGCCCCTGTGCCCGTTCTTTGAGGTGAGAAATGCCCCGGTTATTTTTGCATGGTTGTCAAGGGTTAATGAACCAATGTTTTTGTTTTATAACCCCCGCTAAGCAATCTATAGCTTTTTCTTTTATCTACCTCCGAACAAAGAACGTCCATTAACAGGTGGCCACTTGTCCTCGAGGAATGGTCACTGCTAGCTGTGATATTCACAGCTTTAAGTCTTTGCTATCGGATCACAGAACTTTGGATTAGTCATCATCTAGCTCGTAATTTACCTATTCATTCCTTTAGACAATTTAGATCTTTACAAATTATTGGAGTAGCCCATCATTATTGAAAGAAACGGACTAATGTCAAATTAGGCATTTAGCTCATTAACATTTATTCCTGCACTACGACCATCCCAAATAATTATGTTACAAGATATGTTTTAATCTCTTACACTATCCATCATGTTATTTCCTAAGTACAGAGAGTAGCCTATCTTGTAGTCTAAATCATCTTACCATAATCCATTATCAGTGTATCTATTTTTTAATAATATATGATTAATAATGAATAATAGTTTATAATGACTGTGTATGTTAATCTTATGTCACAAATTTAAAAACTCTTCACTTTTTTCCCTACAGGTATTCGATTCGATGTGCCATGTCTTCCAAACGTTGTGTTCACTCGCCACGTGCTTGTGCTGATTCTCAAGTCCCTCCTTGGACATCCAACCATGCCCAAGACTTTCCACCATTGTAACTCAATGCGCGAACGGATGTAATAACTCCTCTCCCAAGTGATCAGACCTGTATATGAATGCGGTTCACTGCGCCTATCTAATTAGCTTTTGCCTTGATCGCCCTCCAAAGGTAGGGTGTACTATCATCAACTTGGCAGTATGGGAATACGTACAGTCAAATGAGCCCCAGACTGAAGTGAGACTCGCAATTAAACCCTCTCACCCCTAATTCCTAAAAGGTTCTTCTGGAGCCCCATTCTCTGGGATAGTCACAAGTATCGTTTGTATATCCATAATTTATTCTTGTTGACGACTTTTATTTTTAATTTAGCAATATGTCAGCGATTAACTATGTACTTGTTTCGTCAGTCCTCACCAAAATAATGTAACTAGCATATATTTAAAGATTAATATAACAGTGAGTGTTTGCAAGTGCTGTAGCTACGTCATTCATTTAGCAATAATCTTATTCTTTATAGACAGCAATTACTGGGGAACCTGCAGCTATTAGCCCTTGAGTTCAATTGTTTGGATGCTTAAGTATTTAAGTGATATATTAATATTTCTGGATCGATTTCACTTAGGATTTGCAATAGTCTCTGTTAGAGTTCCTTTTTCTTTTCAACTGGAAGCTTTCTTGTTAAACTAAGTTAAGTTAACCTAAGTATTTTCGCTAAAAAGATATATCTTATTTTTTTTATCATTCCTCTAAGTAAAACACCTTACGTGATTAATATTAATGCCATACCTAAATGCATAATGGTATACACCCAGGTCCTTTCCATCTCAGGCGGAGACATTACTCACATCTCACATTATAAATATTACATATGTGGCGACCAGTATGTTCTTTTATTAATTCTATACCCCTTTAATAAATAATTCAGCTGAAATGTTAAAAAGCACTTTGAGGTCTTCTCTCATTATAATTACAGTACTTATATCAATCAATTATACGGATTACCAATTCTTTAACCTATTCTTATTGACTGGGTAATTAATATTTCAATTTATTCTAATTCATGCCTTTAATATTTCTATATCTTTCTCCCGCAAGTCCGGACAAAAGAATAACACGTAATGCTTTTCACTGATTTTGCTTTTTGGTTTAAATTTCTTAAAATATTCCAATAATTAGGTGCTCTCTTTGCCACCCTTTAATTAAAATTTAATTTTACTGATACCTGTATAAATATTATTCATTCAACAAAATTGTTATAATAAGTGTGTCTTCTATCCACATAGTCCAAGCTATTCTGGTTTGTTTGAGTGAAATCAGGAAATTTATGATTACCTTTAAATTTTTAATTTTACTTTTTCATGTGTTACAAACTCCTGGTAGAAACTGCAGCCTAAGTCGTGACCTATAACACAATGCCAATAGACATAATCGCTCATCATTTTTAAACTGCATGTTCTTTAAGGTAATTGTTGATGGTTTTCTCTTAACTTCCTCTCATTTATGATTTGATAACGCAAATGAGCCAGTTTTATTCAATTCAAGTCATGTTGCTCACTCAGCCTGTGCAACCTCACTTCTCTCAACCCACTGAACATCTTAGCATACATGCATACTAAAAGTAGGCTACACTCCTTAAATATTTACTTGATCTCCCCCTCACAAGTCCAATCGTAAGCAATTATTACACAAAGCATGCATTACTACAAAATAGATTGTATTATTAATAGTTATATTATTATTTGGAATAAAACTTATTAATCTTGATTTATAACAATCACAATTTAGATTTATTAATAGCTTACGCTTAAATAATAAATGTAGCTATTTTATACCTCTACTTTATGGTATTTAGCTCATATTGCGAAAATATTTCAATGCTAATCATGCTATTCAAACTTCTACTTCAGCTATTCGTATTAAAATTTATTTAAATTCTTCCTTTTTAATTTATTTTAAAATTATTAATATCCAATAATAATAACCAAAAGAAATTATTTTTAATGAATTTTGACCAGCATTCTCAGATCCATCTAGATTACGATGAAATATATTTAAAATTTTATTAAAATTGTTTCATATATCTTGAAAATCCTGAATCTTATTAAGTTGTTGCGCAGCTTCCTGTTGCCATATAAACACGCTTGTTCCTACTTTCCCATTTTTTCTACTTATTATATACGAAGGTTGAGAGTCGAATCGTAGGCGCTTTGCGTGCTAGCATCAGATTTTCAGCCCTTTGAGTGTGAGCTTCATTCCAGACTACAGTCACTTTCAGATTCAATCCACCTACCTCTTTTCCTATATCCGCTCTCATAACGATATTACAACAAAATTATACAGACTTCGTATCACCACATGTGCTGGCTCTTATAACCATAAATTTGATTAACTGTTTACTGAATACAAAGTATAAGAATTGTGTGGGCATTAGTTGAAATATTCATAATTTAAAAATAATTTTGGCATTAAATAATCTGAAAGTAAGAATGCATAATTTTTTTTTAGCATAAAACAAACAGGATGTAGTAAAATACTTGATAGATTTGCAGATATCAAAATAGTAAAGTTAGAAATTTCATGAAAATTAAGTTAATGGATTTCTATTGTTAAGTAGATATAACCTAATTGATTTTTGGTTGGGGAACTTTTTTTTGTTGAATATTCTCTGGTAAACAAAGTCAATTGCCATCAATCAATTTTAAACTAATAAAAAAGAATAAGAAAAATTCTATATGGCTTATTTTTTTTAAAATTAACGTGATTAAAAATTGATTGGGTACATTGGGATTTTACCCTTTACAATAATAATAATAATAATAATAATATTTTTTTTTTTTTGAGTGGAATGGTGAACGAAGGGATCTCGACACAGCACAAGACAAAGAGGATGCGGCTGACCGTGTGGTTAGCAAGACTAAACGACAGGGCGAAAATCGACGAGAGCTACGAAAACGAAAGAGGAACAAGGCTGAGATGGTTAGATCTTTTATAAAGATGTTTCAGTTCCAAAGGAGGCAAAAAATACGATTCATATAGAACCGGACCGAAAGAAGAAGACGGGGAGAAAGAAAGAGGAGAAAAGAAAAGAGAATTGAGATGGATATTCGGGATAGATGTGCTGAAGGCGATGACGACTGAAAGAGAGAGGGGGAGATATGAATTAGCACGTCAGGAAAGAACTTGGACTTCGAAGGGTCGCGAACGATGGCAACGCAATTCAACAAAAGAGTGAACGACAGTGAAGAGGAACAACTGGGAAAGCAAAATGGGCAGTTCGGGGGACGCCCCGCGACATAAGAAATCCGGATAGGTGAGATTTGTATATGACCAAGACGCCAATCGAGGCCAGGCCACCCTCCAGGAGGCGACTCTTCCTACAAGATAAAGACCACCGGCCAAGACGGGTTTGACATACCGAAGTTTGGCGCCACGAGCATCCTCCGCCCAACGTAATGACTGCCAGCCAGAGAGGAAGCCCGACGCAAAAGAGAGGAGATGGGGAGAAATATAGGTCCATTGCCCAGAGCACTAGGCAGGAGGAAGGTAACGGGCACTCGACAACCTGTGTGCAGCCGCCCGTTTGGCCTCCCCATCCGCAGACTATATTTCACGCTATATAATAGAAACAGATGAAAGAGATGAAGATGAGACAGAGGAAGGGCGAGAGAGAAGAGGAGGAGAGAACTTCATCCATATAAATCCTTAATTGAACTTAAACATAATTGTTTAAAAAAAACAAACAATAAAAAAAAAAAATAAAAAAAAGTAAGAAACTTTAAATGTTTGTTATATCAGAGAGGACAGATGAGAATTTTCTCATTATAAGATATTTTAATGACTGAATAAAAAAATTCTTTAAAAAAAAAACTCGACAATAAGAAAAAAATAAAGTAAAGAAAAATAAAATATATCTTGAATTACAAGTTATTTTGGACTTTAAGGGTAAATCTTACTCTTTTCATTAATTAATAAACCTTCTCCATTGGAACGTAAGAAAATGAAGACATGAACCCGTTTTATGAGAAATCAAACCAATGTTAGGTTACGATCGGGTTAAGGTAAGGGCAGGTCAGGTTAATAATGCGTATGATTGGGAACACATTTTTGTGAATTTGTTTGGAGTCAGAAAAAAAAAATTTCCCCCCAAAATTATTTTATCTCAAAAATGTTGAAACTGATATGTTCAAATTTTGTTAATAATGTGACTATAGTTCAGTCAAAAGTATTATAGATTTGACGTTTTTGAACATTCTCAAGTTCTTCTTTGTTTTAAATACATTTTATCCTCTACCAAATGATGGTGCCTAGATATGGTTTCTTTTAGCACGGGTGTACGGAATTCCAAGTTCCTGCCTGAATTCCGGCCCGGAATTTCGAACATGTTCCGGTTTCGGGCTGGAATTTTTCAAAATTTTGCCAGAACCGGAATTACTAATGTACTGGTACTCAGCATAATTTAAAAAAAATTTGCTGGAAGGGTTTTATTTAATAAACCCATAGTCCATTTTTTAACCAAAATATAATGGATAGCCTACCGTGTAAGGTAATAACCTCCACAGTTGTATTACATACCTTCCAGTATTATTTGAAAATAAGTTTACTCAAATATTCCTCCCAAACATCGTAGATAATAAATACTTTCATTAAACAAATTTTAAAAATCCCAAAACTACTTTCAAGCAGGAGCTGGAAATCCGGTGCATAACTGCTGTCGCTGGTAGCAAGACAGAAGGGTGACTGTTGAATGGGCCACTATATATATATAATATATATAAATACCAATACGCTCCAGGTTACGGGTTGACCTCGGTCAAATAGCAAGCTGGTTACCTCTAAATTCCTAAACATTAGTTTAGATATGGTAATAATATTAAATTATTTAACTTAATGTTTTAAAAACACTTATATTTTATGTTGTACTATTATATTAATTTATCTCAAATTTAAGTATTCGAGTTAGGGCGGAAGGGTATGGGATACAGTGATGTCCGGAAACACAGCTGAAGCCCCCACCCCTTCCTCCGTCTTTGAACCATCGGTGTAAACCGCTATAGAGTCGCTAAGGACCTCCGCGTGAGATACAAAGGAATCCCTCAACTAAACTGGGTGTGCCTCCGACTTAATCAAAGACTGGATCCCACTGCCAGAGAGCGGAAGGCGGAGAGTACCCACTGTGAACGGTTAGTAGATGGTAAAAATCAATAAATTGCTTATGAACGCTCGCTGAGGAAAGGTCGTATGGGAAAAAGCGAAGAATGGAATGTAAATAACAAACTCCACAGCAATATGGGACCAATAAGATAGAGGTTGTGACGGACACTCTTCATAATATTTAAGGTGTCATATAAGGCCGACGAGGTAGGAACCTGAAGACGGTATTATTAATGAACAGCTGAAGCCTTAATATTGACTTGCTACCCATCACGCCAGGGATAGGGGCCATCACCCCGGCTCCACCTCCAGGCTTTCCCTCGGAGGAGGAACGGATGCACTCCGTGGCAATTCCAGACTTCAGTCGAATGGGGGTCAAGAAGGCGTGAGGTAGGAAACTGGAATGGTCTGTCCATTTAAGAATGGCTACAAACCATAGTTCAGTTTAGCCACGCACCAGGCATGATTGTAAATAGGTGGAGCAAGGTTTTTCTTTAGTTACCGCACCCAAGTCCTTGGAGGTGAGGTGTATCCGTTAAGAGATCCTAAGGAAACGGCTGGCAATAGCTATTGAGGAGAGTAATATGAGGAAGTTACGTGAGTGGCGCTCATCGATTAAGCATAATCAGAACCCAGGGAACCGCACTACTCTACTGGATACTCCACATGACGATATGGGAGTTCACATAGAGAGAACATAGGAAGGCCTAAATTTGTAGGCGGCCACCTTACGTACGAGGATATTTTTTCCGGAAAAGATCGGCTGTAGTTTTCGAACGTGGGAGTGAAATGTTATATAAAGCCTAACGTCGCCTAAGTAACACCAGGAGGATAAACTCCCTAATCGATTATTAGGCAACCTGAAAGAATTGACGTTCCATACAAGATAGTTATAGCTCCAGAGAATGTATACATGGGTCAAGATCGATCAACATTAGAATGAGGCAGCGCACGACGCGGGATGCTGAAATCTCAGAATGAACCACCATGAAACCAATAGCGAAAAATGACAACACGCTTTCAGTACACTGCCCTGCTGCACCCCCTCAGTCCAGGACAAACGCCTCGACAGCGTGGCACCAACAACAGACCTGAACGAACGATTCATGATTCGCAATAGGATAGGGGAAGTTGCCCCCTAAGTCCCAAGGAGTGGAGGGCTCCGCAAATACCCCCAACTCCATCGTGGACTATCATACGCCTTTTCTCTAAGGTCATAAGAATAAAAGACGGCTAGGGTCATTTTAGTATGGAAGCAAAATGACGACACGAGAATGTCGTGATCCACAAAGGAGAGGGTTCCTGGTGATCTCGAGCGTAGGACGGACTCGAAACCAAATGGTGTCTCGGAAAAAATGCATGTGGAGAAGTTGCTCCAACGTGGGACAAGACTGGGTAAGCCAACTTAATAATAATATATAATTTAATAATTAAATTAATATTAAATAAAATAATAAATATATAATAAATAATAAATTATAATAATTAATTTAATATAATTATAAATTAATAAAATTAAATAATTATAATAATAATTAAATTAATAATAAAGGAGGGAGGAGAGGAGCTGTATAAAAGCCTTGTATAGCTGAGATAATTTCTGTAATTACAGGTGTTTGGGTGTGAAGAGAGTAGGAGTTATGCCGTATAGAATAAGGTTGGGCATATATATATATATATATTAAATATATTATATATATATATATATAAGGTTTCAATATTAATAATTATAATATGATAACCACTATATATATAATATATTGCAATTGGAATACATAGTCCAATTTTTTATCAAACTTGGCTCGTAAAGCTCACTGAGTAGTTAAGATAATATAAAATTTACTTCAATTATGAAATAATTATAGCTAAGTTTGATAGGGGACGCAGCGGCAGAATTGTTAATAAATATCTTATGGATAGATGGATATCTCACTAATTGGAATCACATGGCGAAGTTATAAGATATGTAGATAAGAAAATTCTTATTAGAAAGAATCAAAAATCTTAAATCTCAATAAAGAAATTTAGAGCTTATTCTTGGCGAGATATATTGTAGCGTTGGGCAATGGAGTTTTCTGTACTCGAAGGTATAGATTTAGGTCGTTGGTAGACTCACTTACAGGGATTATAAGGTGTTTCGCATGAGAATGATAAGGATAAAACTACACATTTCATCTTACGCCTCTGACAAAATAACAATAAGAAGGAATATTTTCACCTAATATATATATGTAACGATAATCTTATATGAATTTGAAGAAAGCATTTGGATTCTGTACCAGGGGAGAAGCTTTTTGATTTTTGGTGTTCTGGGGAGGATTGGGAATATATAGGGTATGTGGAGACAGACTGAGGGTCAAAAAACAAGTTTCCTGGTTTGCGAGCCGTAAGAAGTACATACGTGCCGGAACTATGCATCAATTTAACGGTAAAGATAGTAGTTGAGTATTTATTAAATAAACGAGAAATGGTTTGAAGATAAAACTGTTGATTTGGGGCTCAGGGTAGGTTGTGATCGTTCGACGCAATTACTGTTGGGTACTCCGCGCTAAATAATTGGACACATTCATAAAGAGGAATTGTTAATAAGGAGATGTTTTAGAAGTTATAATTGACGGATACATATTTGCGCTATTATCGCAGATGATATATGGCGTTGGAGTGGAGGAATGGTGAGAGTTGAGGAATAGATGGGAATAACGGTTTGGTGTTCGCAGAAAGATTGAGTACGAATCTGGCCGGATTTTAGAGGTGAGTGAAATGTGGAGAAATACAGATTAATTGGTAATGGGGGGTGTGGATAAAAGAAGATAGGGGTTGTGTCGAGCTGCCAAGGACTGTCCTCTGATAGTGGAGCGGGTAGACGTGAATGAATTTTTGAGCATTAACACCGGAGACCATTTTGGACACGCACTAATAAAAATTACTGGTCCACCCTATGAAGCTTTCAATATTGGAAGGAGAACGTGAGAGTGAGCAGAGTGGAGGTTATTCCTACTCGCCCTAAGGGATGTTGTTTTAGCAGTTATAGTGGAAGGACTGTTAAGAATCAGAATAACTATACAACGCGCATTACTTTGATTAAGATATAATATATGATACTAGCAGTGTGCACATGAGTTAACTTATCACGCATATTACAAGGCTCAGTGTTGACACCAATACTGTGTGGTATGGGCGAACGTGTAAGGAGATTCTCTAGCATGATAGGTGAGTGAGGAGAGCTAGTACTCTTCAGACATGGCATGAATGAGGACTCGGTGATAATATGGAAAGTTACTTTGAGAAGAGACAGAGTGAGAAACGAGACAGTGAGGTTTTCCGAGCAGCCTATAGTGGTGTGTGAAACCTATGATTGAATAAGAGTGGAACCACAGCCAGACAAGATGGTGGGACACCTGGATGAGGGGGATGCAGGGCAGAAGTATGAGTTGCCATGTAGAAGGTGGAGACCGGAGGTAAGTGAAGCCTGAGGGGTTAATACCGCGGTTAGAAGATGGAAGAGTATTCACAAGGTAGGAGGATTCTTAAGGGAGACACACAGATGCCATAACGGTAATCGCAACGAAGCTGTAGGATGTCGTGAATATAATATTAATCTATAGATGAATGCTGGAGGTTGGCCCCACTGACAGGCTTGTGAGCCTTACTGGGAGAGGGTAATTGTATAATGATAGTAAGTAAGAATTTAATTAATAATTAATAAACTATTACCATTTATAACAATAAAAGAATAATAATAATAATAATAATAATAATTAAATAATAATATAAGTATATTAATAATAAATAATCCATATATAGAATCAATAAGTTGAACACTCTATAACTCAACAACAAATATAGAATAAATATTACTATACTTTTACTCTAAAATTATAAATAACAAAGTTAAATATAAATTTAGTGTAAAATATATTATAATTCTTCCCAGTATTAAGTAGTACGGTTATTAAATACTTATGTACAGGTAAGCATTGCAATTACGAGAACCACTTCAATCTATCACGAAAAAAATCTCTCAGTTAACCTACAAACTTCCGCCGGAATAAACCTATTGACTTATTTACTCTTGTTGATTGTACTGTTCAATTGCAAAATACTAAAATGTTATTGAAATATTTTGTAATTTATAACGATTAACAAGATTATTTAAATATGCTCCCACCAAGTGCCATGCAGAGTAAGACATTCCACTGAAAGATTTGGCATTATGTTGGACGTAGAAACCCTATATTAACTCTATTAATTCTTTATTCATTTTTTAATAACCCTTATGGCTTAGTCTGGCAATGCATAGAATGTTTGTCATTTGAAAAGAATATTTTATTGTTGATGAATGATATTAATTTAAGGAAAACCAGAGATTCTCAACTTATATAATCTATATCTCAACGTTATTATAGTAAATTGTTCATATTAAATTTTTTCCATAACAATTTAGTAAAATTGCTATAAGAAAGTTAATTACATTGTGCTAGCATAGGGACTGATATAATAATTTGGAAAGAATGTGCTCTCTCTCTAATAACTTACAATGTTATTTTCTATGTTAGAGATACAAAACTAATTAGCTTAGTTTTATTTTCCCCTTAATATAAAAATTTCCTTTACTCAGAAGAAAAATTACATATAGTTTATTTTTAATATACTTCAAAATAAAGTTTATATAGTCTTTCATCTCATTTCCTTTGGCACCTTGAAGTTATACAAAAAATTTCTTGAAATATAAAAAAATTAAACTAATATTACATTGATATATATTATAATATAATATAATATATATATAATTATAGTATATATATATATATATAATATATATATAATATTAAAAATATATATTAATTATAAGATATTATATATATATAATATATATATTAATAGATAATTTATAAATTATATTATATATATATATATTATATATATATATATTAAATATATAATATTATATATATATATATAATATTATATATATATATAATATATATATATATTAATTAATTAATATATATATTAATATATTATATATATTATAATATTATATAGTATATAAATATATATTAGGATAATATATAATAATATATATATTAATAATATTATATATATGTGCAATTATATTAGGTGTGATGTTAATAAAATTGAATATTAAAAATGAGGATAATGAAACGACACTTGATGGTGTAGTGAAAGAGGTAAATGAGAGAATAAATGAAAGCACATTGAGAGTTGGTTTGGTCACGTGGTAAAAGGGATGAGTAATGATAGTCAGTTGGTCAAGCAGATGTATAGTGGCAAGTTCGCTGTGTTGGGAAGCGACCTGCTGAGAGATCAAAGAAAAAGTATAATAGTATTTAGAGTCAAGTAAGAGGAATGTTCGGGAGGAGAGAAATGTGAATTTGGCAGAAGCTAGAAGAAAGGTGCATAATAAGAGTGAATGCAGGGTTTTTGTGAGAGGGTACGGTTGTGGCCCACTAGGACAGGGATGAACACTAACATTAACAAGGATGCCTAGTGAAGGTGCAAGTAGTTCCTCTTTAGAATAGAGCCATGCCCTTGAGATGAAGTTTTTATTAAAGATATAAAAGGGGGGGCAGTAAGGCTGGGCTTTCTTTTCAACTTGCATCATATTCTTCTACTACTTTTCTGTTCAGTTCATGTTACGCACCTATACATCAGCTTAACCTAAGACCGACTAATCATCATCTTCTGCATGAACCAAACTATCTAAATGTGCTATTCATTTATTCTGGCTCTATACTATCCACACAACTTCCTATACATTCCATTCCTCATTTGTATAACATTCCTTCTCGGCAGCGCGTAACACACGGCAGAAGGACTTGTTTTCCACTGAACACACACTAGTACTCTATTATGATCTTACCTCTTATTCCCGACCATAGTCTCTCTACTTGGAATTAAAAAAATATACCAAAAAAACAACACAGGTAACGACAATATACACTCATGTATATTACTCAACAATGCACTCTAACGCACCTCAACAATTAATTGCACAGTCAACCTTTCTGCATTCACAACTTTCCATACTACACTGACGTATCTCGCTCTTCTTCTCCCGATCCGAGACACACTCCACTCTCTTAAATATTTAAAGCTCAGGGACACTTGTTCCAGCTGCTCACCAACCTCCTCACCACAGTTAACTTGCATACTGAGGACTGCCCTCATCACAACCATAACCCATACTCTAATTCTACATTTTATCTTTCAAACCCCCTTTCCCTTTTAACAACTATGATCCTGTAGAGTCGTCATACTACCAATCCTCTCAAACAATCTTCGGTTCGCCACACAAAACCAAATTCATCCGCATATGAATTAGGTAGGTCCTCCACTCTCATTTCTTCTCCATCATTCTAAAACCTTAGCCGTTACGATCCCTTCTGCTACATTAAAATAGTATGACCCCATCCATTAAAATAGTATCAAATAGTATGACTAATAGTGAAAGACATTAACACAACTGACATCTTTTCCCGCTATTAATATTTAACCAATCACTTTCGACTCCATTCACCTTACTTACACACGCTTATTTTAAATGTGATCTCATTACATTAAAACACCAAATTTGGATATAGAGAAACAAAATAGTATGATACAAAAAACAAACTAACATCTTTCAGTATGGCATATAGATTATATAATATAAAAGGACTTAGCGATTAGTGTGTTCCGATAGTTGGATAAATCGTACTATCGAGCAGACTTCTCTATCAAATAAGATCTGTGAATCCTATGTGTAAGTCAGCATTCATTGGCATGGCCATACGAAAACTACAGAGAAAGTTGTATTGAAATTAAAAACATCGTCAATTTAAAATAAGGAGAGGTATTTTCTAAGTGCGATTATCTCTGGCATGGCACCTTATTATTATTACTCCGCATTGTAATTTTTTGCAGAGTGGGGGAGGGAGGGAGGGAACCATAGAGAAAAATGGGGGAAAGAATGTAGGGATTATTCGCTTCATCTATTCTACAATGGCCATGACCTATTAAGAACTTTCTACTGGAAGAATTAAACAGTTGATAAAACATAGCTAAAGATCATAAAAATAATTCTCAAGATTGATATAAATATGGAATTATGTGGATTGTGAAGGTAGGGTGTAGACCTTCTCTCACTTAAGAAGGAAGTAAGAAATGAAGAGTTAGATCAATTGCTGGCGATCAAACTACCAATTCACCCAGCTTATCAACACCAAAATGCGTTCAGAAGATATAATATTTGGTGACATAAGATCTCAGCAAATTCAAGAAAAATGCTCATTAAAAAAATGAAAGAGAAGAAGATAGAAAAAGAAAATTCTAAAAATGAATATACTTATAAAGTTAACTAATATTGAAATCAGAATTAAGAGACAAAAACAGAAACGTGGTTTGGCCATAAAAAACCGTTTGACGTGATACCAGTCATTTTTTACAGACTGTGGGATAATAGATTTGGATATCAAAGTCGTAACCAACTTGACATCTTGGCCAGAGAAAAATGCATAAATGCATCATAAGATGAATATACAAGGGACAAATATTATCTCGATTGTACACAGAATGGAAAAAAGGAGGTATTGGGAATGGTGGAGCTGGGATCAGATATAACAAGAGATTAAATGCATTGGAATAAGTGAATACTGGTGAGAGACTTACAACATAAGGAAATTCTATCATACAGTGTTTAGGGTGTGGTCTGCATGAAAAGAAGTTCAAACTGCGATTCGAACTTTATCCATTATAAATATAAAGAGAAGATAATAATTTATTACCACTAATATTTATATTAATAACAAATCAAGTTCAGGGATGGAAGGAAAAAATAACAAAAAATTAAGAATAAAATATCTTAAAGAGAGAGATTGGGAGAACAGAAAACAAAAACATGTAAACCAATGGAAGAGTCAAGCAAATGGCAAAGCAATATAAAGTTATTGGGGAAGTATATGTTGATGGCAATAAATTAGTGTAAATACTTAGTAAAGGATTATTTTTATCAGAATTGTTATGACAGATACTAGCCGCGCTTCTTCTTAAAATTATTATATCATTTCTTCTCCGGCTTAACTTAACTCCATTTTCAAATATTATTTCCATCATTCTTTTTATCTATTTTCATTTTTAATTTTTATTTATTAATTTATTTACTTATTTTCGCTTTCTTTAGGATAGGAATCTTTAAAAAAAAAATCTTTGCCATAAGTATTATTTCTTATTTGATATTTCTATATTTTCTATTAGATATAGGTAATTAGTTAAAAGTACAAAGTATTAAAATAATAGGAAAGGTGATAGTTATAAACCAAATATCAAATTGGAAAATCAGAATAACTAGGGGAATAATAAAGAACATTAGTTGGGGTAAGAATATAAAAGTAATAGTTATATTTATGATTGAAATAATAATAACTAATGAATAATATAATAAAATGAGAAAACGAAGATTAATTATTAACTGAAGCTATGGAAGTCCTGATTATTTAATTTATTTAATGAAACTTTATTTATAGAATAATTGCCAGTCCCATAGAAGTCACAACAACAGCTAGTGACAATATTTACAGAAAAACCCTCATAGGAGATTGTAATAATCTAAAGGGTGGGTCGAAATAATATTTGTTATAAATAATTATAATATTGTTATATATTATTATATAGTTATGTTTTATGTATATTATTATATTATTACTTTGGAAGGCAGAGATGGGGATTTAATTATGATACATATATCATTCTCTAGGTTTTATTATCCGGCTGAATTTTTATTCCTAGTTTTTAATTCACGGTTGGAAATTTATATCTGGGTTGATTTAATTCCTTGGCTTGATGTTATGTACAGGACAAATTAGTGATTGAATATGAGTTACATTAATAAACTGCAACGCAGAATCATCATCTTAAAATTTTAGTATAATCCATCATCTGTTTTATAGCACTTTTTGATAAACCCCACACTACCCTTTTACTCAATCAGAGGGGGAACTTAAATAATATTGAATGATTAAAACTAAAATAAACTAAGGAAAATATTAAACTAAATAAAGTAATCATTATTCAGAATAATCAAAACAACCAGACAGGACAATTCCAGCATTTCTCTACTCATCTAAAAAATAAAGAAAAGTAAATAAATAAAATTAAACAACCAATTTTTAGGACACATATATTGGTCCATCTAAATAAATATATTAAGTTTCAAATTGCTTTTTATTGCAAGCTTGCATTCCCTTTGTGTTGTTAAATATATTTTCATGTTTTCAAGATTTGTTGAAATTAATATTAAAGGTGGAATACCAGAATTTTGTAAAGGAAAAGTGGGGGGTTGTGCGTGGTCTTTCACTATTTACCTTATCGTAGTTTAAAATTAATGTCTTGCAAAGCTACCAGAGTATAATTGTAAAGGTTTTCATTTATTAAGTATTTATTATTTATTTCTTTATCTATGTATTTATATATTTGTTTATATTATTTATACTTTTACAATCTCATTC
>JABUQX010120510.1:0-7500 GCA_015478945.1 Trachelipus rathkii | reverse complement strand
CCGGTGAAATTACAAGGGTCTACAATAATGAACTTTACATCTATTGATAATTACAGAGACCAAAATAAATTTTTTCAGTAGTTAGAGAAATGACATGGTGAACCAGCGGTGTCATAATAAGAAATTGAGGAAGAAATTTGCATTCCATCTCCTGACTTATAGAAAGCATGCATTCAGTCACAAATCACGCAGGTATAGTTAAAATTTTGAATAGGTCTGCCGACAGGGAGGTGTTGAGAAATCTCTGTAGGGACTGACTGGGCGGGTAATTTTGTGTTCCGCGGCGCTGGCAGGCTGCTCTAATTTAGCCGAAAGGGTCCAAGAGAGAGATTAAAGCTAATATATTAGAATGCAAGTCCAAAACACTGAAAATGTCTTTAAATCTTAGGATAAAAGTTAAATATATATTTAATTAATTAATAATTTAATATATAAAGAGAAAATACATTTAATTAATTTAAATATAAATAAATATTATTTGAAAGAAATTTTTAGAAAAATTAATTGATTGGGAGACATCTCGTGTTGTTTTTTTATTATATATATAGTGAGATGAATATATATACTATACTACTTATGATATAAAGAATATATACCTCACTAAAATAATTATATATCGAATAATTATTTCTTATGTATTAGTTATTATCATTGTTAAACAAATCTTACAAAGTTGTATTTTCTGGCTCATGACGTGTTACATCACAATTATCTTATATAATATATATAATATAATATAATATAATATAAAAAACGTAATATAATTATATTAGAGTTTATTTCTTATATGCCTATATATTATTTTAGGGATGGGCCGGATATCCGGCAACTATCCGGTATCCGGCCTATCGCCAAGTTTTTGACTATTCCGGATCGCGCCCGTAGTGTATCATTGTTTATCCACGGTCCTCGTGATAATCCGGGATAATACTTCCCCCTTAGTATGTGTTCTTCCTCCGTTTAGGCGCGAAAATATTCCCAACTTATAGAATGTGTAAGATAAAAGTATGATATATATATTATATATATATATTTTTAATCGTATGTAGCTTTATTTTTAAATAAATATTAAAACAAAACATAGTACAGTGAATAATTTCTACTTAATGATATATATATATATTTAATAATTATAATATAGGTAGTAATATAAAGTAAATCTTGATTCCTGAATTCATTTCTGAAAAGGTACCAAATGTGTTATATATTTTTATTCCTCATTCTATCTGACCTGTACATACAACTCTTATCTCTGAAATTTATCGTGTTCCGGTGACTGACGTTTTCATTAAGAGGTCTATTGGTAAAAAACTTATCGGTAATATTAAATGGTAAACCAAAAATATCGATTATTTTTTAAATGGAATTAAAGCTATCTAATGACATTCATGTTAATGCAACCATTCTTCTATACCATCCAATTTATATTCTCACGATTTATAGTTTATTTGTAATTTGACCTAAATACATAATTTTTTTCCTACTCCGCTTATTCTCTTACAATGTAATAAACATTTTATTATTTTCACCCATTTTCTTCGTACTTTCTCGAACACATTCTCAGCCCAAATTTATATTTAATAAAAAAATAAAATCACGAACTATTTAATTCTAAATAATATATTCATATAGTTGAATAAAATATAAAATCAGAGCAAATGTCAGAATGTAACCCTTTTCTTGAATAAATATGCTTAAAAACAGCATTACCATTGTTCTGTCTTCGAATACTATATATGTGTGTAATAAGGAAGTTATATAAATACTAATTATAAAACAATTTACCTAGAGACATCTGAGATAACTTAAATATCGATACTGAGAATGATCAGTAGTCAAGTAATAGTAACATCTCTAATGATCATTTATAATATTCGCATATATACTCTTTACACTCTATGACCAATAAATATGAAACCTCTCTTTAAAAATTCCATATGTATCCTATTGAAGAAGAAGAAGAATAGAACACAAAAAAAAAAAAAAAAAAAAAAAAAAGTAAAAAGACAAATAAATAAAAATAAAAAAAAAAAAAATAGATATTTTTCTCCTCCGTGTTGTTGCTTATCATGAATCGTACTCAAAGATGGCCTATACGTTTAAAAACATTGCGTATGTACTATGTAATATTTGACATTATAACCACTGAAAGACCTAGCGAATTTGTTTTGCGGTAGTCCTCTAACTGGCGAGAAGACATATAGGCATTCCGCAATAACATAAGCAATTCCACAACTTTTTTCAATGTATTATATCGCAATTGCAATTTCCTTCAATTTTATTTTGGATAATTCCGCAAATTGCGAACTTATAAAATTGACAGGAGACGTCGCCATCTGAAGAAATAAATATAAAATATAATTTATACCTATATATACTATATAGTGTTATAAGTATCCAGTACTATATATAATATATCACATTATATATATTATAGTATAAATATAATTAATATTAGTATTTTATGTTAGTATAGTAATATTTAACAAATTAGATGTCCCATGGATGTAAAAAAAACTATGATAGCACGTTACTTAAAAACTAGAAATACGATATATTAAAGAAATCA
This sequence comes from Trachelipus rathkii, assembly GCA_015478945.1. Lineage (NCBI taxonomy): Eukaryota > Metazoa > Arthropoda > Malacostraca > Isopoda > Trachelipodidae > Trachelipus > Trachelipus rathkii. Next base: position 4,931 of record JABUQX010120510.1, on the reverse strand, counting down.
GTCGCACATGTATGTTAGGAAAATGCAAGAAGAAAGTAAAATAAAGTGAGATAAAAATAAAGTAAAAATAATAATAAATAATGAAATACAATAAAAAGAACGAATAAATGAGATAATAAATAAGAGTTAAAACCCTCAAGATAATTTTCATGTAATTTCTCAAAACCAAAAGGTAAAAAAAGATGAGTCCACCAATATTTTCTTTTCAATGTTAAGTGACTAAACATCACAGCGCAACACACACACAGCAACACGACACATACACACAAAAAACTCTCATATGATAGATAGATGGTTCTTAGAAGAATTAAAATATTTTCTTTTTTAGGACTGACCTGACCTAACCTAAACTGATGTGCAGTTTTAATTTTTCTCATTTTAAATTGACACTTTAATTTGCGACTTTCATGTCAAATAATTAGCATAGGTCATTTTGTATCCCCTAAAGTATTGGAAAAAGATATTAAGGAAAAACGTTTATTTATTTATGCGCCGGTAAGATTCATAGTTTAAATGTTAAGTTTTGAAAACGCTCAACGATTATTAATATTTTTTGGAATAGAATAATAGGTTTATTAGCACATATATAAGATTACTTAATTTTCTTTTAATCGTGTTGCGTATGTACAATGTACGCTAAATTCAAAATATATTAAACACGGAGAGTGGTTATATGGGGAAATATAGTTGTTTTTTTGTTTGAGATACAGGGGGCACCTAATCTGCGAGGACTGAGACTTCATTATATATATAAATATATATATGGTTATATATATAATAGTATAGTAGCTGGCTATAAATAGATAGTGTAGGTGATGAATTCCTAAAGGTCTATACGTATCTTATATATTTTTATACGTATATTTATATTAAATGTATCATTAAATATTGAATATATGTTTATATAAATAAATAATACTAATATATGTTGATTATATACATTAATCCAATATTGGCCTCCCTATCTCTTTAATTTAATCCACCTCTTCCTGAGATAACAATAAGTCATCCTTAATATTAATTATAGCTGTCGGGCGATGGTGAACAGTTGGCACTTTAGGTATTAAACTTCGATCTACAAAACCCACTTATCCAACACACTAAAATAACACGTTATTGGATTTTTTTTCCTGAAAAATCAAGAGACCCTATAGTAGACTTAGGTCGCGATAAGCACACAAAATATAAATAATGTAATTCCTCTATATAATCAAGTTGTTATCTACACCAGTTATAAATAAAGATCATTTATAGACTCCACCGTCTTGAAGGGGAATCAGACCACAATTGTGGAGAATGAATTGGGCCATCTTTTTCCTCACATTATTCTTCTTTTAATGATAAATTTCAATTTTATCATCCTTTAAAATTTACTTAATAATAGAAATTGTTTATTAATATTTAAAATTAGTAAATGGTAATTAAATAAATTATAATATGATAAATATAAAATAAGAATTAGAATATGTGTGGAACACCAATCACTCCTCACTCTCGTGGGACAAAGATTTTGACAACATTTTTGAGTATTCCATATGCCATTAATAAATTCAAATTTTTATTTAAAACCTTAAAATTTAAAGTAAATATTTTATTATATTAAAATTAGCTATACGTAATAAAAAGTCAATGAAATAAAGGCTACTAAAGTATAAGACATAACCACCCATGGAGGTGGGCCCAATTCACCCCATCAATTCAAATTTAATTTTGGTGGGGGTGTGAATCGGGCAAGTTAGGACCAGCGATTTAACCACTATGCGCACTGTTTTGCGAACAAAAAATTTGGTAGAGTTTGCCTGAAGAGTAGAAAGCTAAACCATACATCAACTGGCCCGTAGACTCACTGAAACCAAAACGGTATATAATTGAGAGTAATACGTGTCCCATAACTTCATTCATTTAAAACTAAAGTCTACAAAAAACTCGGCGATTCAAGATGATTTAGAGTGCCTTAGAGAGTTCGTTTCCCTCTACTAATGTTATAGTATTTTTTAAAAATATAAAAACTCTTCGATACAGATGGTTGCAGATATATGTAATCCCAAAAATTGTAGTACTATCCAAGATGAAGCAAAATAATTTTTTATTAAGTCATCTCCCCGCGCCCGACGGCGTAAATATAAATAGTGACTAGCCGGATCATCGTGTATCCGGCATAGATCATCTATCCAATGGATCCCGGCCCCGTATTATTGCCTGGTATAACTCCAGCCGGATATCCGAGAGACCCAACTCCGGTTCCACTTATTCCGGACCCCAATTCTCCTTCGAAATAATATATATCAATATATAGTAAATATATATATACTACTTAATATAAAATTATATATATAATATATATATATAGTATATTATATATATATATATATATAATAAAATTTTGCTTGAACGGGGGGGGGGGGGGGCAGGGTAGGCTATAATATACCCGACATTTATAATAAAAAATAAGGCGTACATGACTGATCTTGCCCACTTCTATGGCTGCGCAAAGATTCACAAGCCTAATCAACCCTTCCCCCTATCATTTCCAATACTAAATTGCACTACTTATAAACTTTTTTCCTGGTTATCTTCCCAATTAAAACCATTAAATCGGCAGGATTTCACCTGCCCAAATCTCATCAATCCTTTCCGCAATCGCACACATTTTCTGAGTTACCTTTGACGTCACCTCCCTTTTCATTACCGTAACCTGTCCATTACTCCTAAAACTACTAGGAAATATAACCATATTAAACAAGAACAATAACATCAATAAATTATCCTCTCCCTTCTTAAGCAACCTATTTCTCTCACACACTTGATCACAGGTTCTTTACTTTTAACAAAATTCTTTTTACAAACAAATTTTTGGCCTCAATCAATGGGTTCTCCTTATCTGGCCATCGTTAAAGCTAATATGTTTTATAGGAACTCTTTGACGACACCACCTACATTATGCATACCGCTTCTCTTTCTTAATGCCAGTATGCTTCGTTTATGTGGGAACGACGTGTTTGCGCACTTCAAAATGACATCAATATTGAAAAATTTTCACTTTTTTAACTGAACATATGGCAAATAATACCTCTCATCCCTTCGTATTCTCCTTCACACTATGAATACCTCATTACTTCTCTGTCTACCTTTTCCTTGATTGACTTTTAATATCACACGCAAAAACTATTCGCCATTCGTATCCTTTTCTGTCTACAGAAAACCACTTCTTACCTTGCTTGCCTTACTATCCTCACATTGGTTTTCGAGCTGACATACTATATAACACAAAATTAGCTACAACTAAACTGCCCATCTATCTTATGAGCCTATCGTGAGTTATGCTCTCTCCTCACATCTGCGTCAACAGAAAACTCAATTTTCTCTTTTTTCCTACTTTCATGGAATTTTTATGTTTTTTCCACTCTCTCATAATTCAGCATTTTCGCAAAGCCAAACAAAAATTTCCTATAATAGTAACCCTACACACAAATTCAATCTACACCACCTATGTTCTTATAAACCTCTCCCATCCTTATAATTATTAAATTACATCAATTAAAAAAAAGAACTCTTAACCTAAAAATATTCGCTTCTATAAAAAAAGTAAATAAACAAATAATAACCCTATAAATAAAGCTTGGTTCCTAAAAAATAATACTTATCAAACGCAATACATTTATAAAATTCCCTGCTTTGACTTTCCATCTGTTTACATCGGCGAGACTAATGATTTTACCAAGACGAGTTAAACAACATTACTAATCTAATGATCTATCAAAGACGTCCTCCTAATCACGCCCTTTAGCAGTGCTATCGAACTCTGCACAATCCATAAAATCACATATAAATCTCCGTTTCTCCATTGAATACATCAATCAAGTTATGAAGATGAAATAAATAATACTAACAAATATAAATGTTCACAATACTGATAAATATTTATAAACCTACCCGCGCGCGAAAAAAAAATTACTATTATTCAATATAAAAATTCTATACTACTTAAATTCAGTGGATGCGCTTAAGGACTGTTACAGAGGAAGGGATGACCGGTGCCCAAACTAAATTATAACCTAAGGTATTTTTCAATTTATATCTTTTTTTTACTTTTGTACTATTCTTGTCCAATTCCATCGGACCAAGATGTGCCTGTTGATTGTTTCTTAGGCGAAAGCGTAAATGAAGTTACTTTGTTTTGTTTATATTGCTCATAATTTTATCTGTGATGTTTTATTAAAGTATTATATTACATGCCTAGGGGTGACTGTTACTCCATAAAATATATTATATATAATATATATATAGAGATATATTAATTATTAGATAATATAAATATAAAGAATATAAATATAATATATATGATATATATATTAATATAATAATAATATGTAAATATATATATTATATAATATAGAGAATAAGCCATTATAATAAAAATATCACCTTAGTATACTATCAGTAATAAATTATATATATTTATATATACTAGAATAATATAACTATAATTATATATATAACTAAATATATAACCAGTATATATATATATACCACCTTAATAAAAATTAAATACATAATTTTTTTAAAAGAAGAAATTTCAGAAAAAAAACGTTTAGAGGCCATTAACCCTTTAAGCAACCTAATAAATAAACTACATTAATATTTTAACACATATATTTATATTTCCTATTCCAAACTTCGTATGATATATCAAATTTCGAATATTTATGTAAAATAACTCATATATATAATATAAAACTCTCTCCTCAATTTAATTTGAATCAATGAGTAAATACGCAAAAAAAAAGAATATAATAGGTATGATTATAACATAAAAAATCATTTTATAACAAGGAGTTAATGGAATTAAAATATATTTTTTTATTTTGTATTGAATATAACACCTCTATTATTTAGTGTAAAACATTACTCGTTTACACCATCTAAATATA
>JABUQX010120509.1:0-23708 GCA_015478945.1 Trachelipus rathkii | reverse complement strand
TTATACCATAGGCATAACCATTTCAGATGCCACTGATGAAGAGAGAGCGAGGGTTCCAATAATTAAACATTAGCACATGATGAAGGTATGGAGGTAAATAATTATGCTGAAAGTATTTAAATATCCCTTTTTATGATTCCAGGTTTATTCATGAAGAATTGAGAGAAGTTGCGCGCAGACCCAGAGACTGATGATATCTGGATGAGAAGATTGAAGGACAGGAGGTACCCGACAGGATGGAGATTGACATCGACCCAGATGACACGATCACAAGGGGCAGTCAGCCCAGATCTTCCTACGTACAACAAAGGGTATTGGAGATGAGAATTAGGCGCCGAGGAAAGAGGGCATCCATTTTGGAAAAACTAGGTAAACGAGTTCTCTTAGTTTTTCTTATTTTTTTTATTTCCCTTGTTGCTTCTTTTTATGGGTTAATTTGTTTTTCTTCTTTTAAAGATTGGGTTTCCCAAATCTTGCAAAGGGAGTAGCCTGTCATGAGTTCGCGACTGGGCTTATAAATTTTAATAAACCTCCCAATTTAGGAAGGCAAACAACTGCGTCCCGAGCAGGAAAGTCAAATTCATCTGGATTATTTTTGAACTCAAGGCAAGCAGTCGCTTTAAAATAAGGTTAAAAGTGTTAAATTCCGAGGATTTTGACAATAATTAGTGACTTTAGCAGCTTTATAAAGCAGGAAGCATATTTACCCCAAAATCTTAGTAAGTACAAATAAAGATAAAATAAAATTTACGAAAGGTTAAAATTTAAAAAGATTGATAAAGTTTATGATGTGCTGTTCGGTTAAACTAAATAAGTTCAAGATTTTGACTAGGATACAAAAGTGTTAAACGTAAATCTTTAGGAATTACATACCTTCAAATTAAGTGACATCGTGAAATTTATGTATAGGATTCATGGGATAAACGGACATTGAGAATTATATTAAGGATAGCTATGATATATAGGAAGTTGAGGGTAAAGTAACAGATGTGAACTAACAAAGTGATCTATAAGTGTTAATTATATTTGAAAAATGGATAGCTGAATGCATTTAAGGAATAGTTATATATATATATATATATATATATATGTAAGAGTATATGTATATATTTGAAATCAATATATTATATCCAAATAAAATCTTTAAGAAATATATGTAAAAATATATATATAATATATCATATATATATATATATGTTAGTATGTGTATGTGTGGTGTTAGTCATTGTGTGTGTGTGCTGTTGACTAAACATATGCTTTTGACTGTACAATAAGGAGATTTAGGGTATAGGAAACTGACACACAAGGAAGGAACACGCACACAAGTTTAATTAACAGATTACGATCTAAGGTGTAATTTAAAAGGGAAATTATTACTTATCTTTATTATTATTGTTTATTCACTTATTATTATTATTATTATTATTATTATTATTATTATTATTATTATTATTATTATTATTATTATTATTATTATTATTATTATTATTATTATTATTATTATTATCATATATTATTTATTAATAAATCAAGGTATAGAAACACTATTATTATTTTATTTATTTTTATTTATTTTCTTGTTTATTATTATTAATTCATTATTATTATTATTATTATATATTATTATTATTATTTATTATATTATTATTATTATTATTATTATTATATTATTATTACTATTATTAATCTATAATTATTATTATTATTATTATATAATTATTTAATGTATAATTATTATTATTATTATTACTTATATATTATTAATTATTATTATTATTCATTCATTATTATTATATTATTTTATTATTTATTATTATTATTATTATTGATTATTATATTATTGTTATTATTAAAATTTATTATTATTATTATTATGGATTATTATTATATTTATATTATTATTATTATTATTATTCATTTTATTTATTATTATTACTCTCTCTCTCACTCACTCATTATTGATTATTATTATTTATGATGATGATGATGATGACTTGTGATCATTGGCTGACTATTTATTTATTTAATTGATGCCGTTAGCTTGTAGGCAATAAGTAATGCTCGAATTTCTATGTTACAGGGACGAATTATGAAGACCTAATTTTGAAGGTCACAACGATTTGGAGACCGAATTTTGAGACCACGACTAATTTGGAGACCGAATTTGGCAGGCTACGACTAGAATTTTGAGGACACAACCAATTCTGGAGACCGAGGTTAAGACCAAAGTTAAAGCCTAAGGCCTGAAACAAATTTGGATAACTTAAGCAGCCAATCGATTACGGCACTAAACCATGGAACCAGAGAGCTATTACGCAGGCTTGCGAGTCATTTGGGAAAAAATTATTTCTCATGACGCACGGAAGTTTAGGGGCTTCAGGAGTTTCTCAACGTCAGCGCTGATTCGTATACTTAGACTCATTTAAGGAAAAAAACCCACTGACCTGCCTAAATTAAAAGTTAGGGTTGGATTATAAAATCACGTAATCATCCAAAAAAGGGTAAAGGACGTCTTTTTGGAAATTAACGTCAGAGTGGACAACAGTGTTTCTTAAGGAAGTATTGTTCCAGTATAATTTTAAACTAATTAAATTTATAAATAATTGAAAGAAGAATGTCTTATAATGTTTATACTTAGTAATAGATTGGTAATAGGGTTAAATATAAGATTTGATATTCTCAGTAATAGGTAGTTAGGTTAATAAAGAAAACTTATTTATTCATGTTTATTTATTATATATATAAAAAAACAAATCATATGTGTCTTTCAACCCTTTGGTCTCTTGTTTTCACCATTCTAGGAAAAACCTCTGTAAAGAACGAACCTTACCTCCCGCAAAAAGGTTATATCGGAAGATAGAGTTAATAAAGATACAAACGCCATTCATATCACGTGGCATTTCACAGCTGGCATCATGTTTCATTTAATATATATCCCATATATATATATATATTATATATATATATTAGTATATATATATATATATATATATATATATATATATATATATATATATATACATACTACCCTACCTCTATACCTACCTATACACTATATATATATATATAGCATATATATATATATATATATATATATATATATATATATATCCATGTATTATGTATGTGTATGTATGTATAATATGTATAATAATGATCCGTAACTAATATGTATATGTATATATATATTTTAATATAATATATAATAATAATAATAATAATATATAATATATATATATATCATAATAATATATATATATCTTTATATGTAGAAATGGTAATCGTACGCATCTGTAGATATGCAATATATATCATATATATATATATGTAATAATAATATATTAAGCATATAATAATAATAATAAATAGCATAATGATATTATATCAGCACGTATATATATAATATATGTATATGTAATCCTGTACTTATATACATATGTATGGCGTAATAATAATATATATATATATATAATAATATATATATATATATATATATATAAATAATAATAATAATAATATATGTAATATAATAATAATATAATAATATATATATATATATATAATAATAATAATAATAATATATATATATAATAATAATATATGTATATATATATATATATATCTTCTTCATAATGTAATAATAATAATAATAATATATATTATAAATATGTGTATGTAGCAATATTGGCTTAATAATAATAATAACCTAATAATAATATATATGTATATAATATAATAATATATAATAATAATATATATATATATATATATACTATATATATATATATATATGTATATATATATATATATATATATATATATATATCAATAATATATATATATAATAATAATAATATGCTAATAATAATAATAATAATAACCCAGCATAGGGAATAATATGTGTAAGTATGTATGTATGTATATGCATTAATGTATGTAATATGTAATAATATGTGAATGTATGTATGTATATGTATGTATATAAAAATATACCAACAACAACCAACAATAATAATATGTAATAATATATATATGTAATATATGTATATAATAATAATAATATATATAATATAATAATAATAATAATATGTATATTTACACCTATATATAATAATAATAATGTAATATAATAATCTTCTTTCATAACATAATAATGTAATATGTGTAATATCAATAATAATATAAATAATAATATATCAATAAATGTAATGTAATATATGTATATATATATAATAATAATATGTATAGCGTAATAATATAATAATAATAATAATAATAACAACTCTATATATATATCATTAATGTAATATATATATGTTTATTAATAATAATAATATGTATATGTATATGTAATAATAATAATATATAATATAATATATAATAATAATATATATAATAATATATAATATATATATATAATATAATAATAATAATAATAATAATAATAATAATATAATAATAATAATAATAATAATATAATATATATATATAATAATAATCTATATAATAATAATAATATATATATATATAAATATATAATATAATAATAATAATAATAATAATAATAATAATATGAATAATATAATATATATATATATATAATAATAATATAATATATATAATAATAAATAATATCAATAATAATATACATGTAATAAATAAATATCTTATTAATAATAATAATAATAATATGTATATATATATATAATAACAATAATATCATAATAATATATGTAATAATATGTAATATATGTATATATATGTCACATTTATATGTTGTTTCATATTTTCATAATTATATGTATAATATATATATATATAATATATATAATAATAATAATATAATAATAATATAATATATATATATAATATATATGTAATAATATGTAACAACTAATAATAATAATAACCAACCTTTCAATAACATAATACTGGAAATATATGTATGTAATAATCTATATGTAATATAATATATGTATGTATAATAATAATAATAACTAATAATACCATATGCTGCTCAACACAGCCTTAATATCACCACTGCCATAATATATAATATAATATATATAATATAATATATGTAATCGTAATAATAATAATATAATAATATATAATAACATAATAATAATAATAATAATATAATAACCATATAATAAATAAGAGTATTTGTATATACTGCTGCTATATGTATATAATATGTATATAGATATGTATATATATGTAATAATATGTATAATAATATATAATATAATAATAATATATATGTATATATATCTCTTGTAATAATATAATATGTATAATAATAACCCAATAATATATATGTATATAACAGTAATATATATAGTAATAACAATATATATGTAATAATAATAATATGTTGCATATATGTAATAATAATAATATAACCTAATATATATATAATAGCATATGTAATAATAATAATAATATATATATATGTAATAATAATATATATATATATAATAATATATAATATAACATATATATATATGTTTACAATATATGTATATATGTATATGCATAATCTATGTTAATATATAATATAACAATATAATATATATATATAATATATATGTATATATATATATATAATAGCATATATATATATGTATAATAATGTAATAATAATAATAATAACCATATAATAATAATAATATAATATAATATATATAATGTATGTATAATAATATAATAATAATAATAATAATATAATAATAATATAATAATATAATTTATGTAATATATCAATATATGTTTATATATATAAATAATATATATATATATGTATAATATATATATATCTATAAATATATATATATATATATATATAATAATATATGTAATAACATATGTAATAATAATAATATAATAATATAATAATAATAATATTTGTGTAATGAGTTACAGTTTCTAATTTTAATAATATGTAATAATATCAATAATAATATCATATATATATAATAATATATATAATAATAATAATGTATATGTATATGTAACAATATCATCATGTATTATGTAATAGTATGTAATAATGTATATGTATGCAGGTAAAATATAATTACCTTGCATTTTATTTGTATAAAGGTCTGTAGAAAAATAATATATATAATAATAATATGTAATATGTATATGTATAATAATAATATATATAATAATAATATATATATATAATATAATAATATATAATAATAATAATGTTATATGTATATATAATAATAATATATATATAATAATAATGTAACAATAATAAAAATAGATATTTTAAGAACTGATAATAATAACAATAATATATAATAATAAATAATAATAATATATATATTATATATATATATATATATATTTTACATATGTATATATATAACATATATATATATAAATATATGTATAATACTCTTAATATATGTGCCTCTTTTATATTATAATATATATGTATATATGTATAACATAAATATGTAATATGTAATATATAATATGTAATAATAATATATATATATATATTAATAATATAATAATAACATATATAATATATATTTAATATATATATATACATATATAATTTAATATATATATAATAATAATATATATGTATAATAATAATAATAATAATAATATATAATATATATAATAATAACAATAATATATAATATATATAATATATATATATAATAATAATAATAATATATATATATATACATATAATTTATATATATATATATATATATATATATATATATAATATATATAATATAATAATAATAATAAGCATCCTCATACATCAATAAAGAGCAGAACCGATAATACCCTCTAAAAGATTTAATGGCTTGTAATATATTTATATGAAGATATATATATACCATATATATAAGTATATATATATGTAATAATAATATATGTAGCATATAAATATATCTTAATACTTTCACATGCTCTATATATATGTAATAATAAGCATATATTATATATAAATAGCACAAAATGGATAACATATGTATGTAATAATATATATGTATATATATATAATAATAATATATATCAATAATAATAATAATAATAATATATATATGTATATATATATGTATTTATATATCATGTAATATATAATATATATATAATATATATATATATAATAATATGTATGTATAATAATAATAATAATAATATATATATATGTAATAATAATAATATGTAATATATAATAATAATATAATAATAATAATATGTATAATAATAACAATAATAGCAACCAATAACTTGTGCGCCTTCTTTGCTCAACAGTAATAATATATCTGTAATGTATATGTATGTATGTATATATATATGTATATATATATATATAATAATAATAATAATATATAATAATAATATATATATATATATATAATAATCATATAATAATATGTAATATAATAATAATATATATGTAATAATAATAATATACATAATATATAATAATATAATATATATAACAATAATAACAATAACCATATATGTATATAATAATAATAACCAATAATATAATATATATAATAATAAATAATATATATATAATATATATGTAATAATAACAATAATAATAATAATAATATATATATATATAATAATATATAATAATAATAATATATATATATATGGATCATGTTAATTTTATATTTTAATATGTATATATTGACAATAATATAATAAGATAATAATAATAATAATATATATATAATAATAATATAATAATAATAATAATAATAATAATATAATAATAATATGTATGTAATATATATATATATGCATGTAATATATATATAATAATAACCAATAATATAATAATAATAGTATATATATGTAATATGTATATATATACATCAATAATAATATTAATAATAATATATAATAATAATAATAATAATAATAATATATATAATAATAATAATAATAATATTAATAATAATATAATAACAATAATATAATAATAATAATATCATATATATATATAATAATATAATATGTAATAATAATAATAATAATATATCAACTCATATACCATATATATATGTAATGTAATATCAAATAATATGTATATGGATGTATAATATAATAATAATAATAATGTATAATAATAATATATACATATCAATAATAATAATGTATGTCAATATAATAATAATAATATAATATAATAATAATAATAATGTATATGTAATAATAATAATATAATAATATATATGTATATATATATAATAATGTATAATATATATATATATAATATATATATAATATGTATATATGTATATATCATAATGTATAATATATATAATATAATAATAATAATATTAATAATATAATAATAATATGTAATAATATATTATCAATAACTCTGTATAATAATAATAATATATGTAATAATAATAATATAATAATAATAATAATAATAATATAATAATAATAACTAATAATATAATAATAATATATATATGTTATCAATAATAATAATAATAATATTAATAATAATATATATATACTATCAATATATATATATGCTATATATATATATATATATATATATATATATAACATAATAACATATATTTATATATATATTATACCAACTAAACCAATACTAAGGCATGATTGAAAAGTCTAGTTTGTAAAACGTTAGATTGTTTTAGACATCTCAACAAGATCAGATTGTTCGGTGCCCAGGACGTAAAGGAATAACAGGAGCAATGTAACTAAGAAGAAAAGATCCAGTGGAAAAACGGTAAGCAAATAAAATTAAAGAAATTTGTGGTTATTGTGTAAAAATGTTAAGGATTATTATTAATGGGTATTTATTTTAATAGGGATTGAGCCTGTAGACCAGGCGAGTCAGCAGTAATTTATTCAGGTGACAATTTATAAGACGATTTATGAAAAAAGAAAAAGATGTTAGTCCTTGCGTCAGGTGCTAATTTCAATTGATTCAAAAACGAAAAGGAAATAAATCAGTTTCCTTTTGCCTGCCTGTAATTAAGTCGTAATTTGGGTTTGATTGTGAATTATGAAGCCTCTCTCATGTTTGGAATTTTTAATGGTATTAGGTATTACGGTTTTAAAAATTGGTTAGTAAGTAACTTTCCATATTCAAAGTTTGACATTTACTCAATTGTGTCCTTAAATTTATTAGTACGTGACTTTTTATTGCAAATGATTTCGATATTTGCTTTTGTGTTTGAAAATTAACAGGTGACATTTCTTATTTCATTGTTTGATAACCTTTGTGCTAAACTATATATCACAGGTCTCACGAACATTGCCGTTTACTAATTGGAAGTGAGAACTATACAGTGATGTGAATTCGCGCAGTTTATGAAGAATATCGATTGTGACTCTTTTTTTTGCATATAATTTTAGGTTAATTTAGATTTAGGGTTTGATATTTGATATCGATATTTAAGGTGTTAATTTAGATTTAGGGTATAGTATTTGCTATCGATATTTAAGGTACGATTATAAGGATTTAAACCAAGTAGGAGTGTTTTTCTAATTAAATATTTGTTAAATATATATATAAAGAAAATCTTTTGATGTGGTTTTCCTCTCCATTATTATTATCAGGATTGATTGTCTATTGCAGCGGTTTGGTTTTTATTGCTAGTTTCATTGTTATTTTTTATTAAGTATACGTATAAGTTGAATGTGACTGCAAAAGTAATTAGTGCATTTGTTGTTGCTTGCATGATATCTATTTAAGTTATAGCAACGCTTGACTTATTATTTATTATTATTGTTATTCTTACCAAATCAACGCAGGATTCAATAAGAACAGCGAAATTATGGTTGATGGGTTGATAAACTTGCATTAATCGAGTCTTTCTCAGATAATTACAGTGGTGTGCTCGTAGTGTGCGGAACGTAACCCTTGATTGACTTCGCTAATGGAGAAGGAGAGGAGAAACTCTTTAAACAAATGGGAAACAACAAAGGAGTATGGGGTACAGGAAAAATTGGAAAGAACAATTATCGTACAACAGTTGGAAGACGAAAAGGTTTGCAAAAACTGATAAAGGAACAGTATGATAAAAATAAACTGAGGAAAAAGGGAAAAATGGATTAGTAAGTATGGATTATCGAGGCATTATTTGTTTAGTAAAATGTAAGTTTTGTGTTTTTTTTCTTTCTTTTTAAGTTTGGCTTCCAAACTTGAGGAGGGAGAAGTATAAGGAAATAAGGAACCAACTAAACAAATACTAAGGCATGATTGAAAAGGTTAGTTTGTAAAAAGTTAGATTGTTTTAGACATCTTGACAAGATCAGATTGTTCGGTGCACAGGACGTAAAGGAATAACAGGAGCAATGTAACTAAGAAGAAAAGATCCCGTGGAAAAACGGTAAGCAAATAAAATTAAAGAAATTTGTTGTTATTGTGTAAAAATGTTAAGGATTATTATTAATGGGTATTTATTTTAATACGGATTGTGGCTGGAGACCAGGCGAGTCAGCAGTAATTTATTCAGGTGACAATTTATAAGACGATTTATGAAAAAAGAAAAAGATGTTAGTCCTTGCGTCTGGTGCTAAGTTCAATTGAGTCAAAAACGAAAAGGAAATAAATCAGTGTCCTCTTGCCTGCCTGGAATTAAGTCGAAATTTGGGTTCGATTGTGAATTATGAAACCTCTCTCATGTTTGGAATTTTTAATGGTATTAGGATTACGGTTTTAAAAATTGGTTAGTAAGTAACTTTCCATATTCAAAGTTTGACATTTACTCAATTGTGTCCTTAAATTTATTAGTACGTGACTTTTTATTGCAAATGATTTCGATATTTGCTTTTGTGTTTGAAAATTAACAAGTGACATTTCTTATTTCATTATTTGATAACCTTTGTGCTAAACTATATATCACAGGTCTCACGAACATTGCCGTTTACTAATTGGAAGTGAGAACTATACAGTGATGTGAATTCGCGCAGTTTTAGAAGAATATCGATTGTGACTCTTTTTCTTGCATATAATTTTAGGTTAATTTAGATTTAGGGTTTGATATTTGATATCGATATTTAAGGTGTTAATTTAGATTTAGGGTATAGTATTTGCTATCGATATTTAAGGTACGATTATAAGGATTTAAACTAAGTTGGAGTGTTTTGCTAATTAAATATTTGTTAAATATATATATAAAGAAAATCTTTTGGTGTGTTTTTCCTCTCCATTATTATTATCATGATTGATTAGTCTATTGCAGCGGTTTGGTTTTTATTGCTAATTTCATTGTTATTTTTTATTAAGTATACGTATAAGTTGAATGTGACTGCAAAAGTAATTAGTGCATTTGTTGTTGCTTGCATGATATCTATTTAAGTTAAAGCAACGCTTGACTTATTATTTATTATTATTTTTATTCGTACGAAACCAACAAAGGATTATATGGAAAACGAAGAAATTATAACTCTCCATTTATTGTTATGAACATTTAAGGTTAATAAGGTTAACATAAGAATAATCAGTTATTTTCCCGGCTATTAATCGATACTTTATCAGATTATTGCAGATACTTTCACAGATTATTACAATATATATATATATATATATATATATATATATAGATGATAAAGAAAATATATATATATATATATATATATATATATATATATATATATATATATATATATATATATATATATATATATATATGTATATATATATATATATATATATATATATATATATATATATATATATATATATATATATATATATTTATATATATATATATATATATATATATATATATATATATATATATTGTGGCGAATCCGACACAGCAACCTTCGCAGCTGCCGCGGATAGCGAGGCGGAGGGTTTCTAAGCCTCCCGTTAATTCGCTGGTGAAGCTCCAACGTGTTACTCTCGCCAACCGTTACAGCTATCAATGAGGTTCGATCTGATATAGTATCGGATTATGTTCGTTGGCCCGCGGTGACTATGCTCCCGGTTGACACCACCCCTTGACAGATCAACCTGTTTCCGCCCTCTCCCGTTCTCCCGTTCTCCCGACTTTGATCCCTACGTGAGTGAAGCACCTCGGTGGATTTTTCCTACCGCCCGCCTCCTCCAATTTGGACGTGGGTTTAGCCCGTTCCCGACTGTCCCTTACGGGAGTGAAGCACTACAGTGGATTTTTCCTACAGCCCGACTCCTCTAAAACGGAGCGGGGGTTTTGCCCGTTCCCTTCCCGTTCCCGACCTTCCCTTAAGGGAGTGAAGCACTAAGTGGATTTCCCTCCCCGTCCGTTCCCGACTCCGATGAACTCGGCTTGGGTCCATTTCCGGCCCGATTTCGCTCGACAGCGCCTGTTTCCCTGGCAAGGGCAACCTCTCGGGGATGTTCCCGTGGATCTAAACGCCCGGACAAGGGCCACTGACTCAGTGAATTCACCCGGTCGGCTGTGCCTGTCTCCCTGGTGAGGGCAACTCTTATTAATGGTTCTTCAAGGCGGTGGACGCCGGACAGTTTAACCAACAAGGTAAGTCGCTAAATAATTAATCACTATTTCGTTGCCTTGATTGACAAGGGCTTTTCTTCCTTAAAACTATTTCAATACTATCAGGGACAACAAGAAAAGAACAAGACGATTTCCAAATTATAATTTCAACTGAATAACAAACGTTAACTTCACACTAAGAGCCGCTAATGTGCGGAAAATCATGCGCTAAAGAGCAATAACAAATCTTACAAACTGCGAGGAGGGAAGTGCCAGTGATACCCCTGAAATGCCCACCCAAAGCGTCCCCTATGGTGCACGACCCACTGCGATATTGCCGGTATGTTCTCTTTTTTTATAAGGCAGAATTCACCACAACTCTGCTACACTCTCGTTGCCCAGTCGTGGATGGTTGTCAATGTATCCTGATTCCGCGGGCAATTTTCCGCGGAAGTTAGGCACTAGTATACGCGCTCGTTCCTTCAATATGTGTAAACAGTTTTTCGGTGGTTCGCGAGCTTTCTTCAATAATTTTAGAAGAAGCACTTAATGGTTTTCTTTTGAAGTCGCTAAATAGTTGTTTAAGAAATCCTTTATTAATTCAGGAATCCAATAAAAGTTCTCTCGAAGAAACCCTGATAAGTTAGCTCAATGAAATCCCTGGTCAGTTCAAGAATCCCTGATAAGTTCCACCTGCAAACAAACAAATACACTCATTAACCCCATTATCTAACCTAACTTCTCAATAAAACGCGTCCACTAGTTTCACACTTACCCAGAGGAGTGGAAACTTGACCTCTCACGGTTCTTCTCTGTGGCTTCTACTTTATTCACTCCCTCAGTGCTCTTGTTCTGGGCTTTACAATTTCATGCCCTCACTTCACGTTTTATTAAATACTTTGCTATACTTAAAATTTAAGGGAGGAAAAGAACTTTTAAAATAGTGAATAAAGCCCTAACACTAAAATGATGAAAATGTAATAAAGATGACTATAATAATAATAATAATAATAATAATAATAATAATAATAATAATAATAATAATAATAATAAAACACACAAATACACACACACACACAGACAGACAGACCTACGGATAAAAACCCTTAAATTCCCTCAAATCCCTACATATTACTCCCCCCCAAGATAGTCCCTACTATCTTTACTAATACTATTCACTTAGTAAACTATCCCTTAAACCCTACATTTTCTCACTCACTGCGCCCCCCGCCCATTCATCACTTCTTTGGGAACCGGCAACACCGCAGTAAACATAAATAATTGGTATAATGAAAAATAACAACAAGAAAACAATTAAGGGCATAATAATCTTTTTTTTTTTTTTTTTTTTTTTTAGAGCACCGCAGTATTGGTAGCTTTCATTTTTTTTATAAGAGCACCACAATATTGGTAACTTAATTTTTTTTTTCAAAAAAACAATTTATATAATTTTACAAAAAACAATATACAATCAAATTTCTCTGATAAACTTTTCATCATGGCATCTAAGCACGCGGCAATTCGAGACTTCATGGTTCTTCCAACGGTACTCCATCGTTGTAAATAAATGGGTCCGCCCACGGATGGTGGTATAAGTGACGGCCAAAGAAGGCCGCCAAAATCTCTCGCTGTTAATTCCATCATTAATTGTGCTTTATTAATTCCGTGGCGAGGAGGCCCCTTGAGGCTCGTTGCGCCCTCCGCCGGGATTTGCACCACCTCCTGGTGGGTTTCCAAAAAAACAAATGAGCCCTTCGCTTCCTCAATTCCGGCTGCAGTCTTCGCTACAAAAGTGGCGGAGGACATCCCTGAAAAGACACTACAAGGTTAACACTAGACTTTATTAAAAAAAAAAACGTGAAACATGAAACCTTAGTAACTTGGCCAATCAAAACGATGATAAGGGAAAAGAAAAAAACGGGAACCATTGACTTAAGGCCAGCGACAATCAACACTTGGGCAAGCACAACCACATAGCAACACTCATGGGAGAACAAGCAAAAAAAACATAAAACAATCAGAACGCAAGAAAAAAAAAACAAAAGCAGCACTTCATAAAAACACAATATAAAGCATCAGCGAACTATATCAGCAACCCATATCATTGACTTAATGTCAGCGACGCCCAACACGCGGAAAAGCAAAACTATATAGCAACACTCACGGGAAAAGAAGCTGGAAAAAAACATATAACCATAAAAAACGAAAAAAAAACAAATAAAAAACGGCACCTCACGAAAGACAACACTATAAGTAACAGCAATATATACTAAGATGATCACGCAAGAAGACTCATCAGCCCAATAAAACAAGAATATACAAATGTATAAATAACCAATACCATAAAAAGATGTCATAACCATAATCAATTGAGAAATAAATGAGACCAATGATTAGGAAACAGGACAATGACTTACACCATGATTCACCACCCGGAAACCCCCGCCCGAAGGTTCCATCATTCGACTCGACTCCAGACTCCAAAGGCTCCAATTTTCCCGACTCCGATGTCACGACTCCAATAGTTAACACTGATAATCCCGATTCTCCCGATTCCAATAACATAACCTCGGTTCCCCCGACTCCGATTTTTGGCTCCAACGCTTCTGGCTCTCCCAACTTCAATACCATGATCTCGGTGCTCCCAATTCCGATCTTAGGCTCCAGCTTCCCCGACTCTGATGTCACGATTCCGTTATTCGCGACTTCAATCTGTGGCTCCAGAGCTCCCGACTCCCACTCCTCCACCTCCGTACCCCATGCCATGACTTTAATCATCATGACTTCAATGCCTGGTTCCGACACTTCCGGGTCTTCCGATTCTACCCTTCCCCATTCCGACTCGAAACGCTGCACGATTCCCGGAACTTCCGACTCTGGCAACACCCAAGATGGATCCCAACCATCATCATCCATTCCCTTATGCAACGCTACAACCTGAACTGCCATCACCTCCTCAACATGACCAACATTCAAATATGAATGAACCTCCCTAGACTCACCACTGACATCATTCACACTACCCGAAACATAACTGCTCTGGACCTCTTCGCTGGAACTATCTAACACATCATTCGGAACACGAAAACCGCCCTGTGCAGCAGCACAAAAGTCATTTTGCGAGACTATGGAAAGTTTACCCGTTCCCGATTCCGGGAAAAATTCCGCTGAATTTCCTCCTCATTCACGCTCGTACACTCGCCCTAAATTCCGAAATTAACCGTAATCCCACCCCCAAGCCAAGGGTGGTTCTCACTCAACTTAAATGAACCCTCCCCCTCTGACAATTCCTGTTTTGTACCCTCCTTCTCCCGATGGTTCAATTTCCGATCATCCAACCACGCATTCAACTCCGGTTCCCTTAACAATTCTTTTTCAATAGCTCTTCGGGGACTCCACACTCAATCTGATTTTGAACACCACCGTAACACCCGACCCAATCGGACACCCCAACTCTCCGTTCAACATTATCTGGGACCCGAAAATCACTCTCAGTGCAACGAGAAGCTTCAGAAATTCTTGGCTCAGTCACACATTCTTCCAAATTTTCCCCTCCCCTTCCCTCTTTCGGAACAACACTACAAATGTTCCTGTTAGTAATCACCTCCCTCAGCGGTTTCACCTTCTGAAGCCCGCTAGATTTGCCTCTTAAAGTCACTCTGACTCACTTGGATAAAGGCGACCCATACAAGAACGTTACCCCTCCTCACTCCGCGGCAATGCACGGTTCACCTGCGCTGTTCCGCAAATACCAACCCACGACCCTAAAAGAGCCACACAACAGACATGCTCCTAACCACCACCTACACTCTGCTCTCACGTGCCACATTGTACCACAATAAAAACACGTCACTCTTCTAGAAGGAAAAGAGCCCCTATTTGTCCTCTGACTACTCCCAAAAGAACCCCACGAACCCATTCTTGCCCTCTCACGTCCGCCACGCCCCGTCTGACCGCCACCCCCGCTCGTACTCTTCCATTCACTAGCACTACTACGTCTCAGACCATCCCTTTGACCCCTCTGCATAATACCCGTTGCCATCCCAGCTTGTATCGGTCCCTCCAATGACTGTCTCTCATTCTGATGCTCACCCCTATACATACTCACAGGTTTCACAACTTGGGTCACATTCCCCCATAACTTCCTGTTTTCAAGCTCTTGACCACTTCACCTTGTTCAAATAACGACTCGGTCATCTGGGCCAGTGAACACTCAATACGTGACAATCTCTCTTCCTGCGTGTTCTCGTCGATCGCTCTTGCCACGTCCATACTAACGTCTCCCAATGTCACTTGAACCTCCGCCTCCCTTTGCTCAACTTTGTGAAACGGTGCAGTCAACTCCAAGTCTCTCCACGGCTTCTCCACCTGTGTAGCCATGTCGCTCAGTTCGATCTCGTCCGGATCGCCATCCGAATCCGTCACTTGAGTGGTCAAGTCTGCTCGTTCAACCGCCTCCCTAGTTTCTTCCCTGGTTAAAGTCTGAACACTGACATCCCTTTGGTTAATCCAGTTCAGATCATCGTTCAAGTCCGCTGTCTGGGTACTTGCTTCTCTCCGCTCGATCGTCCTCCTACCCTCTTCCATGACTTGAGTTTGGACACCCACTTCCTTCTGGTCACAATCCGGACCACAACAGCTGAGTCCCAATCCTCCCCGCCAAACACCGTCTGGGCCGCTTCATTTCGGTACCAACTATGCCTTACTCCCTCCCTTCGAGCCAATTCCCGCTCCAGCCGTGCTATGACCTCGATTAAGTCCTCCTTCATCCCAAGCAAATGTTGCCCCTCGAACCCATTTGCATTCAACTTTCCCCAAACTCCATCCAACACCCCTTGCACTACAGCGTGAGCCCGAAAAGACGACATCCCAGGATGCACCAGCAACTTCTTTCCCTCCGCGGGAGGCTCGGCAGCTCTAAGCCTAACCTGATCAAACGGCATGCTGCTCCGGCCCGAGTCACACAACGCGACTTGCGCCAACAAACAATAATCCCGCTGGGGATGCCAAAAATTACTATGTGGCGAATCCGACAAGCAACTTCGCAGCTGTAACGGATAGCGAGGCGGAGGGTTTCTAGGCCTCCCGTTAATGAGTTGGTGAAGCCCCAAGGAGTTGATGATGATGATGAAGGTGATGAAGGAATCAGTGGAGTTAACATTTCCAGATTTCTCAGAAGGTAGCAAAAAATTGGAACTTTATGTGGACGCGATGGCTTTTGTCAAGTACAAGAAGGCGGAAGGAGGGTAATTCACACTCCTTTACTTCATGTGAACGAAAAACTTCAACAATAGAAAGGGAACTGTTAGCCATACGATGGGGAATTAAAAGTTTTCGGCCTCTTCTACTAGGACAGGACTTTATCTTATACACGGATCATCGGCCATTGGTATACTTACATACGATGAAGCTAGTGGATAGCAAATTGGCTCGAGTTCTGGATGATTTGAGCGAATATAGTTTTCAGATCCATTATTATCCCGGAAAGGATAACGTTTTCGCGAATACATGGTCACGATGTCAGAAGAAACCTGATGAAGAAGTCGATATTACTGATCCGGAGGCACTACCAAAGGTTTAACAGTCATAAGATTCACTATTCTTGAGTATGAAAGAAATATTTGATAAGGAACATTTTAAAAATTAAACAAAGGAATCACCAGGAACTGAGGGAATTTTTATTGGATGTCCTGATTAACGAACGGAAAATGTATGAATTGGATAAAAAACCTAAAGCCTTAAAATTATTGAAAGCAATTAAGACTCCAGGAAAAGAACCGGTACCAGAAGTGTTGTTAGTGGCCAGTGACAAGTTCCACACAAGGATTTGGTTACACCATGGAACATGCTGCTCAGTGGCTTACATTGGACCAAGAGCAAGGAAGTATAACAACTTAAAGGATGTACACATCCAAGTATTAGGAGGATCACACTTCAATCCAGTGGCTGACGACGGCACTTTTGATCCAAAGGGAGAGGACACAATAATTGATGAACGGATAACTAATGAACTGGAGACGTTATCAGAAGAAGAGAATGAAGACCACTCAGATAGTGAGAGCAGCGAAGCATCAGGAAATAATTTACTACAGCATTCATCTAAAGAAGAGTTAGGAATAAATCTATTGATGAAGGAGAGAGGTCACCAGTCTAGGCTAAGCTGTAACCACAAGTTAAAAGGGGTAGCATGGCAGGAAATCTCTATCGAAGAAGTACTCAGATGCGCTTTTCTGGACACAGAGGCAGTTGTTGATGGTTTAGACCAATTCGGACACATTCTGAAAAGATGGAAGGTGGACATTACACTCAATGGAGTGACTACAAGGATTGTGGAGTGCACAACGGCAGTGGCCATAAAGATAAACACAAGGTATCGGGAAATAATATTACCATTGGTCGTCGTCAAGGATGAATACATCCCTGCGTGTCTACTTTTGGGAATGAATTATTTAGTAAAATCTGAAGCAAATTTTTATTTCGGAGAAGGAATAATCACAAATGGGAATGATACCGATGAAGTAAGTGACGGCTTTTCAATTGATGTGTACAATCTTACAGTGAATAAAGATAATGGCTTAATAACAGTTCAGGAAATAATAAAATTACAAGATAACTCTGAGGTGATCAGAAAACTAAAAAGGAGAATTGAAAATAATCAAGAGATCAGGAAAACTGATATACTACTGAAGGATTACTATCGATATAAGAAGGATTTACGAATGAATGGAGCCGTCTTAGTAAAAAGGATTAGAGGTGAACAATTTGGAGCTGTTATAGGATTCCAACAAATGGTGAGTATTACTGTAGAAACATACCGGAACTTAGCTCATATAGGACGGGAGAAGTTGACATATCTGATCTTAAGATACGTTTGGCACCCTAGAGGTCATTTAGTCATCCAAGATGTGTGTCGAACATGCCCAACCTGCCAATTAATTAAAAAAGACCACCAGGTTGTGTTTCCACCTGTATGGAAGATAAAGGTTCAAAATCCTTTTGAACTAGTAGCTATTGATGTTATAGCCATGCCTAGAACCAGAAAAGAGAACATTGCTTGATTGGTAGCTATAGATCATTTTAGTAAATGGGCTGCAGTGAAGGCGTTAAAGGATAAATCTGCGAGGAGTGTAACAGAGGCATTTGAAGGACAAATGCTTCCCACATTTTTGCGACCACCATACAAAATATTGACGGATAATGGAGTGAAATTCAGGAGCACGAGATTTAAAGAAATGCTTCAGGCCTACGGAATTGAACATGTCTTTAGCAGTCCGTATAAACCAGCTGCTAACGGGGCAGTAGAGAGGGTCAACCGACATTTGCGGAGTTTCTCTATGAATGCAGTAACGAAGAATAAGGAATGGGTTGACTGTTTACTCCGGGTAATAATGGTATATAATAACACGAAACATTCAGAACTAGGAGTAACTCCGGTAGAGAAACTGATGATACAAAAACATAAGAAGGGAAAGGTACTGCCAATCTCAAGAAAAGAACAGGATAAATGGAAAGAAGGTCATCCAAACTGGCTGCCATACGCAGTAAAGGTGAAAGTTAAAAGGAAAATTATTTCAGTAGACAGAACACTGGATAAAAAATTAAGCAAACGGTACGAGGGCCCTTTCGTGATAACCAAAATGATCGCAGGTGGGATGACGTATGATATTGAAGGTAATGGAAAAAAATGAGGGCTCATTACGCACATCTCAAAGTTTGGGCAGATCCCCCGGAATACTTGCATGACTATTTTAAGATCGAAGATGAAACATACCAACAAGAAGAAGAACAAAGGTGGGAGACAAAAACTGAAGAGGAAGAGGAAGAGGAGGAACCAACACAAACCTATGTAATTTATGGAGGACAACCTGGGAGATCAGCAAAGGAAAAGAAACATGGAAAAAATAAAAAGGACACATGGGACTTATTAGAGATAGCTATAGGAGAACCTAAGTACAAGGAAGATATAGCCACACAAACTGAAGCCATGACGGAGGATAAAATGACCCAAACAGAAATAGATTTTACATCATCGCCTATTGACGCAAATGAATTAATGGATTGGTTGGACTCCGCAAAGTCAGCTGTAAATTCGGATGATGAATTTAACCTATAGAGGTTTGAGAGGTCATTAAGGTTTCCAGATGGCAGCTATACACTTACAGTGGACGTAGCGAATGATAGCGAAGAGGATGACATGGTCTCTAGGAGGGAAACACCAGAGCCAGTTTAGGTATGTAATATTATTCAAAGTAATTATATTAATTCTAATGATATTCCTTTTTATACCCCCAGGTCAATTCAGGAGGAGTTATGGGAAGTGGGTGAAGACCCCGAACGAATGATTATAGAGGACCAATCGGAGGAACAGGGAGTGGACCCACAAGGAGTACTGATTGAGTATCAGATACCAATGACAAGATCTAGAGGGCCAGCTTCAGATATACCGAATGTCCAAAGGAGTGTATTGGAATATGAGAGAAAGGACGAGGAAAGACGAGCTTCCATCGGTAACTAGGTAAGGTTGTTCTAATTTTTTGAGTGATGGAGATATTTTTTTTTCTTTTTAAGATTGGTTCCCAATCTTGGAAGGGGAGTAATGTGGGATAAACCAACTAGAATAAAAACAGTAGTTTGATGTTTTTATTAGGATTAATATATCGTTTCCTAAAAGAGTTAAAACTGGAAGTTTCCGTGGAAAAAAAAAAGAGGTTGAAATTTTCAAAGTGTAAATTCGTGACGAAGCAGATTGGTAAACAAATCACAAAATTCAATATTGGAATAGTCACGTAAAGGATTTTGATCTATTCAGCTCATAGACAAGTTATATTTCCCCAGCATCGGGTAAGATTATTTCCTAAACATATTAGTAAAAGGTTTAATCATTTTGTGTTATTTTAGGAGGGAGTTTCATTATCTAACTAGTATAAGAACAAATAGTGTCTCAGGTAGCATTTTGGAGTGAAAACTTAATATTGGGCAATTTATTTAAAGTATATATAGGGCATTTTATTTAAACTTAAAACAAATTTAATGAAAAAAATTAGATTCACGCATAAGGAATATTTCGTAAATATTTAACAATTTAACGATTTTGGATTGTTTTGAGATTTTGGAATGGGTTATGTTGTTACAGTGAATTATTGGAAATATTTAGACAATACATATATAGGATCTGTAAAAAAGATGGTTAGTGAAATTTCTTGGTATTTAAGAAAATTTGTGCATGAAGGTAACATACGTAACATACGTAATTAACAATGTAATCTTTGTGTAAATTTAGGAAGGTTAATAAACGTAATATTTTTATTGAAAAGTATGTATATATATATATATATATATATATATATATATATATAAATATATATATATATATATATATATATATATATATATATATATATATATATATATATATATATATATATATATATATATATATATATATATATGTGTATGTATGTGTGTGTGTGGGGGTTTGTGCGTGAAGCACATAGGTCATGTAGGTATGGGGAATTATAATGCACAAGGATTTTTAAGCAATGAAATACGCATACAAAAGGTTAGGTTGCTTTAAACTAAGAATTGTGGGAATAAAACGCCGAGTAAAATTATGAGGTTCTTTTATGTAAATTATTATTATTATTATTATTATTATTATTATATTATTATTATTATTATTATTATTATTATTATTATTATTATTATTATTATTATTATTATTATTATTATTACTATTATTATTATTATTATTATTATTATTATTATTATTATTAATATTATTATTTATTATTACTATTATTTGATTTATTATTAGTATTATTATTATTATTATTATTATTATTTATTATTATTATTATTATTATTATTTTTGCTTTTACCGGTATGTTTGTGTGAATGTAAGGAGCTCCGCAGCAGTGTGTATGTATTAGGTTAGGTTTTTTTAATTTAAATTTATTATTATTGTTATTATTATTATTATTATTATTTATTTTTATTATTATTATTATTATTATTATTATTATTATTATTATTATTAATATTATTATTATTATTATTATTATTATTATTATTATTATTATTATTATTATTATTATTATTATTATTATTATTATTATTATTATTATTATAATATATTATTATTATTATTATTATTATTATTATTATTATTATTATTATTATTATATTATTATTATTATTATTATTATTATTATTATTATTATTATTATTATTATTATTATTATTATTATTATTATTATTATTATTATTATTATTAACGTTAGTATTAGTGTTCGGATAATTATTGTCACTAATTCTGATTTATGGAAACGATGATGGTTGATACCGGTTTATATTGTTATTTTCAGGGAACGATTGTGGGAGCAAATCTAGAGGACGATCGTGCGGCCAAATTAGCCTTTTAAAAACTTAGACCGAGCAGAAGGTGTGGGATACATCGTTTACAGTGACGACTGGAGCGGTGGTTAACTCATCACCAATATTGGAATAGTTGGACTGGATCGTGCTGTTGGGGCTAAATTGATCATTGGCATATTGAGCTGATTTTGAGCTGATATATATATATATATATATATATATATATATATATATATATATATATATATATATATATATATATATATGATATATTATATATATATATATGTTATTATATATATATATATATATATATATAGATATATATATATATATATATATATATATATATAAATAAATATTTATATATATTTATATAAAAAAATATATATATATATATATATATATATATATATATATATATATATATATATATATATATATATATATATATATATATATATATATATATATATATATATATATATATATATATATTGTAAATATATATATATATATATATTATTATTATATTATATATAATATATATATATATATATATATATATATATATATATATATATATATATATTATATTATATATATATATATATATATATATATATATATATATATATATATATATATATATATACATATATAAAGATATATATATATATATATATTTATATATATATATATATATATATATATATATATATATATATATATATATATATATATATATATATATATATATATATATATATATATATATATATATATATATATATATATTAATATGAAGTTATAGATTAAAAACATGATACTAATGATAATGGTAATTAATATAATCGGAGG